>JAOVVG010000010.1:12538360-12549503 GCA_028566375.1 Leptodoras nelsoni
GTAGATTGCTTGTACAAACGTTTTTTCGATATTAAAGCCGTTTTATTGAAGTTATAACAAAAAGTTTCAGGGGTCCAGTTTTTTTTAAACACAGTGTATATTCCTTTCATCATTCTAAATCTTTACCTTCAACATTTGAACGTATGCTCTATATTCACCATGTTGTTTAACACCTTATTATATGATTTTGTTTATGTTTAATATTGTAAATGTGGGGGGTGAGGTCTGGGCTCTGTGAAGGACCATTGGGATCTTCCATACCAACCTTGACCGACTGTGTCTTGACCTGACACATCATGCTGGAACATGTTTGGGTCTCTTAGTTCCAGTGAAGGAAAAGGGAACTAAGGAAAACTGTAATGCTTCAGCACACAAAAAAAGCATTGTATACAATTATGTGCTTCCAACATTGTGGTAAATCTTGGGGAAGAACTACATAGGGGTGTGGTGGTCAAGTGTCCACAAACGTCTGCCCATATCATATTGCTGATAAATGATGCCTTATAAAACAGGTACAATTCCGATAGTCACAATCTTATAGTTGTCAAATTGAGGTTGAACAGGTGTCCTTCTGAATTAATTTTTGGTCTATCACCCAGAATGAATGGACATTATTAGGGGAGTTATGGCAAACCAGTTAGTGGCATGTATTTCTGTAGAAAAACCTGCAGGTATCTGTGAAGAAACCATGATGATGAGCTTTACTGTGGACCTCAATTGCAGTAATGGATAACCTTGTTATTCAGACCACCAAGAAATCAGCAGCACATTGGCAATCCATATCAGCAGGGGACCAAAGCAGACTGACTGGAACGTGTGTTGTCCATTTATCCCTGAGAGTGAAGAAACTTTCATTTGCATGAAAACCCAGAACCGCTGTTTGTTTGCCATCAGGAGAAAAACATTAGCTCTAGTCAAACCACACAGGTACTCAGAAAGCAGATGCAATCCACATAAAATAGACTGTTTGAATGTAGATGGTTCTAATTATCCTTAGACAGAATGACTGTCACATCTTTGGAATACGCTTATTAGATGACTGTTGTGCTGTTGTCATGTAGTAATTGGTGTGGTTGCCAGGGTGTTTGTACAGGTTGCACAGGAAGCATACGCTTAATAGCCATGAACTGATCATTGTGTGAAAATGTATTCAATAAAGTGACTACAATGAGGTGTGAAAGCAGAGCTGTTTAAATACCATAAACAAGCAGTGTTGGCACTTATTTGCAATTTAGTGCTAAGCAGAAGTAGAAGGGATAAAATGAGAAAAAAAGCCAACAATAAGCCCGGGAAATCAGGTGGAAATTGATGTGTTGGCTGAGGACAGATTTTCACAAAGAGATGCTTTTGTTCGAGAGGTTGTTGAGTCACATCTTGTAGAAACAAAGAGAGAGTGGCTCAGTGCAGAACAAAAAAACATTCCTGGGCTAGAGCAAGAACAAGTTAGCAAGAACAAGCATTTAGGCTTAAAACTAGTGCTGTCATATTAACGCGCCAACGAACAGGTACAGAATCACAAGGACTCTTCATAGGGAACTCATTACAGCACTCGGCTGTTTAGTATGATCATTCAAACACTGTTCAGACTAGTTCTGTATGCTGTAGGCACTTTTGAAATCAATGTGATGAAACGTCTATGAATTGTGGGTGATGTGTTTTAACTGTTTAATGTATGTAATTGGTTGTCTCTTCTCGTGCACAGTGCTCTGATGTCTTGTGTTCAGTGTTAGGGACTTCTAGCTTGTTAGCTATCATAAACCTATCATAAACTTTGCTGAAGTTTAAAGGAAAAATTGAAAATTAAGAAGTTGTAGCTGTTTTTAGGTTGCTATTTTTGGATGTTGCATCAGAGACAACAAAGGCGACGGATCCGCATAACACGTACACAAACCCTTGCATTGAGGGTGCAGATCAATAAGGTAAAATCGAATCGGCCAACCACGTAGCAGCAGCACAACAGAACTCCTGCCAAAGTGATATACCCATGTTCCCTAGCTCCCTTTAAATAAAAAAAAATGAAAAGACATCAATCATCTTTAATATTTCACTTTTATCATATAAAAGTTAGAGATAGAGAAGTGAATAATGAGGCAACATTTAACAGTTGTTGCTCTTAAAATAAACCAGTGATGAAATGGCAACAACATTTTCACTGGCCCAATGATGCCTACACGCATGTACGACGCAAATCAAAATGCATGTTAAAACTGAGATTAACACGCAATTTAAAAAAAAGAACCGCTCGTTTAATATGATTAGAAAATTAAGCACGTGACGGCGCTACCTAAATCTGATCCTCTGATTAAAGCAAAGAAGATTAGGGGAGGCTGGGATGTTTGATCCAAAAGTCCAAAAGAAAATCTTATCAAACATAAATGAGCTTGACATGATTAAGCTTTTGCCAGAGAGCAAGCCCAGGCACTGTCTGAATGCTTTCTTCTTTCTACATAGCAGCAATAGACAAGTCTATGTGAGGTGGATGCTGGAAGTTTAAACAGGAGCCACAAAGTACTGCTAAGCCACTAATAACTAATCAGTCATCTGTGTAATTTCTGTGTTTGCATGCATAATGTATTATGTAGTAAGTCGTTCAGTTCTTTTTAGATAATAAACTCCTCATGACCATTCAAAGCCATTCAGATCATTCAAAGCCACCATCTCTTTTTTTTATTTTTATTATAAATTTTTTTTTGGGATTTTTCCCCCGATTTTTCTCCCTAATTTAGTCGTCTCCAATTCCCACCCGTCTGTGTTTCCCCCCCTTGTCACGAAGAACTGCCAGTCCGGGAGGGCGAGACCTTCGCGTGCTTCCTCCGACACACGTGACGCCAATCGCCGCTGCTTTTCGAACTGCGGCTCATGCAACCTTTGGGAGCGGTGTAGCGCGCTTGGAGGAGAATGCTGATTGACATGGGGGGGAGAGCGTAAGATCACCCGGATTTGAACTCGCGATCTCCAGATTATAGGGCGAACGCATTGTTGTTGCGCCACTCGGGAGCCTCAAAGCCACCCTCTTTAAGACTTATCAGTTTCTTAAAGTGCTCTGTGCTCAGACAATTTTAAGGAAACACAAAACTTTTAGATCAAGGATACACAGGGTTAGGGTTAGGCCTAGGTCTTTTTGCTTGTTTGTTTGTTTGTTTGTTTGTTTGTTTTTGTGGAGCATGCTTTAACACTACAATATAAATGTCCCCAAAAAACTAATTCCAATAAATTGTACAGTAATAAGGACCTGGCTAGTTTTCCATGTCCACACTTACTATTTAATTTACTACTTGTAACATTAAGGTTTTCTGGTGAAAACTTCTAGAAGGCATCTGGTGATATTCTTGTGATGAGTCCTAATGATAGACTCGGTTTCTTATGTCAAGGGACAAGGATCATTTCAACAGAATGTTTGGGATATGTGTTTAGACACCTAAAAGTATAGGATCTTAAATGACTCTTGCTCAATACTTAAGCCACTTATCCTACTACTGAGTCACTTAGGGTGCTGGAGCCTTTCCCAGCGCTCGTTCGGCAGAAGGCGTGGAAGCACCCTGATCGGGTCACCAGTACATCGCAGGACACACACACACACACACAGACACAGACCTAGGGACAATTTAGTATCTCAGTTTTGCCTGAGGGACTGTCGGAGAAAACTGGATCTCCCGGAAGAAACCCAAGCAGACCCCGGGAGAACATGCAAACTCAACACAGATAGGACTCTGGTCATCTGGTGAACCCAGGGTGAGCCCAGGCCCTTCTTGCTGTGACGTGACATAGCTACCCACTTCGCCAACATGGTGGCAATAGTATTCGTGAAAAAAATGACATTTGTTTTGACAGCACTGTCAGTTTTTCACACTATTTAGCCAGATATAGACTTTGAATGCCATTGATTATCTGTTTTGCACAGACTCTAATTGCCTGTCAGAAGTGGAATATGGATGACGCCATTAGTTCCTAATCAGCAAGCAGTGTCTCCAAGGCCATTCATGACACGTTCTGTCAGTTACTTTCATTAGTTCCCTCTTGCCTAATCTGTATATTCATTGTGAATATATTGGTCATATCTCAGAGATGAACTCTGCCACCTATGTGATGTGGATTTAATTACATGTATGTATGAGCAGATATCAAGAGTGTTCAGTTGTGCTATGATCTGTCTAACATGTTTGCATTTATGGCATTTGGCAGACACCCTTATCCAGAGTGACTTACATCTCGACTCTGAGCAGTTGAGGGTTAAGGGCCTTGCTCAAGGGCCCAACAGGGACAGCTTGGTGGTGCTGGGGCTTGAACCCCCAACCTTCTATTCAGTAACCCAACACCTTAACCACTGATCTGCTCTCAGATTGGTAGCTGTCATACTATAGGGAATGATACAGCTAGTGAATGGTAATTGGCTACAAGGAAGGATGGATATTAATGTCTAGAAGTTAATATTTTACACTATGCCTAGCTATGAGTCATCTCTAATGTGTTATCCAGTAGGAATCACACTGTCTGAGAGTAATGTTTACATTTAAGGCTGACAGTCACTATAGCTCATTAAATCCTTTTCTTGGCCTTATCAAAGTATTGGCAATGCACTGTAGGTGTTGTCTCAACACTGCATCTGCTCATCACACTATGCAGCATATTAACTGTATCATTAAGTCTGTGTTCTTCCCACTACCTATTCAACCTAATGTATAAATGACCTATGATGAAGCCAGCAGTAATTGGTGAAAACAGCTGAGCCGATAGCTCTGGGTTTTCCAGCAACTCATGGGAGCACATGAAGGAATTTTTGTCCAGTATTCGCCCACACATCTGTCACATCTGTGTGAGAGTGACCATCATTAATAGCAAGGAAGCAAATGGTAATGTGATATAAGCGTTGAGTAGGAGTTGCCAAGACGAAAGCCATCACTGCACTTGCAGCGTTTCTTCAACAATACAAATAATGTGGTAAAGAGAAATGCATATCGGTGGCCCACACCATCCTACCCATTTTATACTCTGCTTAAAGTGATGTTCTGAATTTGGTGTGTGTATTCTGATATTTATGTGTGGAATTAGCAATGTTTCAGCACTATTGCTGCCTCAGGGAGGGAGGCTTATCAAATGGAAATGAGAGAAAGAAAGAAAGAGAGAGAGAGATAGCGAAACCTCCCACTCATGTAGAGTGAATGAGAGGAAACCCGTTCTTGACAGCATGCCAACATGGGTTTTCACAGTGTGTATGTGTGGGTTTAGAAAAAGCAATGATGCTAGACCATCCAAGGTCAGCTGAGCATTCCACTGTCTGAATGTTTGTGTGATATGTCCTTACAGTACAGCTGTCTTCATCTCTTCTAATTGGAAATTCCAGTCGCCCCATTGTCATCTCTGTCTTGACAGGTTCCCCAGGGAAAGTCAGATGAGGACTCATTAAGCCTTTTAGCTAAATTTATGTGTTTTTCTGTTCCTCAGCTGGACAACGTTGATGAGCAGGCAGCACAGATCCGCAGAGAATTGGACGGGAGACTGCAGCTCACAGACAGAATCGCCAGAGTACGTCAATCAGAGTTTCAGTCTTAAAGCTGTCATGGTTTCAGAATTACACTATACAGACACGCTGTCCTCTTTATTAGGAACACCTGTAAATATGCTCATTCATGCAATTATCCCATCAGCCATTCATGTGACAGCAGCTCAGTGCATAAAAACTCAAAACTGGACAGATGAATATTAGAAAAAGAGCAGGTGGAGTTTGATCAAATCTTCAACTGTCCATGTTTGGTGAGTCTGTGCCCAGGGTAGTCTCAGGTTTCCATCTGCCTCATGCTTTGACATGTGCATCATTCTGAGATGCTCATCATGGTTGTAAAGTGTGGTTATATGGGTTACTGTAAACTTCCTGTCAGCTCAGCTTAGTCACAAAGTGTTTCTGCCAACAGAACCGATGTTCACTGGATGTTTTCCCATTCTGTCTAAATTCTACAGATTGTTGTATGTGAAAATGCCAGGAGATGAGGAGTTTTGAAATATTTGAACTAGCCTGTCTGGTATCAACAACCATGCCACAGTCAAAGACAGAGGTTCCTCATTCTGATTTTGGATGTGAACAGTAACTGAAGCTCTTGGATTGTATCTGCATGATTTTATGCTTTAATTTGGTACCACATGATTGGCTGATTGGATAATTGCATGAATGTGCAGGTGTCCAATTCTTCATATTAAAGTGCCCTGTTAGTGTGTATGTGCTTCTTCTTGTCTGAAATATCCCAGATATTATATGCATAGACATTCCTAAAGCATTTCTTCTTTGTTTTGAGTTGTGCCTTGTTTCAATCCTAAAGAATGTCTGAAGAGAAGTTTGGCAAGATGCCGTTTGTTATTTTTTGCTTGGTAACAGGGTTTATAGCCTTTTACCCATGGCTTGTAGAAAGAGCCATACATTGTTTGGACCAACATGCTCACACTTCTGTTATTTAGCATTTCATCATTCATTCTTTAACTCATTTTCTGAATATACTTGATAGGAAAGGAATTTCCCTAAGTTCATGTCTAAGGACATGGAAATGATGTATGTGGAGGAGCTGAGGTCATCAATCAACTTGCTGATGGCAAACCTGGAGAGCCTTCCTGTCGCCAAAGACTTGAAGCCCAAAATCAAGCCAAAACTCACTCCTATGAACAGCTTCCTGGATATAGGAGATGAGAATGATCTGCCACTCTCCAAATCCGATGTAGTGCTATCCTTCACCCTGGAGGTAAGTGAGAAGTCCCCTACTTGTATTCCTGTGCTTGTTGGGTTATACTACCAGAGGAACACAATTATGTTGGCTAACCCTTTTTAATTATGGTGATTCCATCTTCATTTGCTTTTGCCAGTTTTCCATCTCTAATCTCTAATTCATAATACAAGAATAATTGAGTTCAAAGGTCTTTTTCAATGTATGTAGCACGTAAAGCCTGCCACCAGCGTTGGCTTGCTAGCTATTAGAAGAAGGTTAATTACCTGACCCTATCCGTATAATTAGGCATACACACAGATTAGCTGGTATTTTATGTGTTTAGAAGGAAAACACCAAATGGGAACTTGGCCAATTGCACACATGTTTTTGTCCTATTTATGCACATGCCAAGGAGCCAGCAGAAGAGCTTGGCTCTGTACTTTCACAGCTCTACAGTCACTCACAAAAGTGAGTACCCCCTAATATTTCTGTGAATATTTTATTATATCTTTTTATGCCGCGACACTAGAAATTAAACTTGGATATAACTTAGTATTCCGTGTACAGCTTGTACAGGAGTATAGAGTTACTGTCTTCTGAAAACTCAATACACAGCCATTAATGTCCAAATAGCTGGCAACACAAGGGAGTACACCTCACAGTAAACATGTCCAAATTGCCTTAACCCTCTTGGACATGGAATTCACCAGAGCTGCACATCAGTTGGGTTAGGTCTGAAGATATACTTGGACAGTCGATCACCTTTACCTTCAGCTTCCTCAGCACAGCAGTTGTCATCTTAGAGGAGTGTTTGGGCTCATTATCATGTTGGAATAAAGGGAGGGGATCATGCTCTGCTTCAGAGTGTCACAGTGCATGTTCGAATTCATGTTTTCCTCAATGAACGACACCTCTCCAGTCCCAGAAGCACTCATGCAGCCCCAGACCATAATGCTACCACCACCATGCTTGACTGTAGGCAAGACACAGTTATCTTGGTACACCTCACCAGGGCGCCACCATACATGCTGGCCACCAACTGAGCCAAACATGTTTATCTTGGTCTCGTCAGACCACAGGGCATGGTGCCAGTTATCTGTACTCTTGAACTGCTTGTCTTCACTGTCTGCGGGCTTTATTGTGCATCAGCTTCAGAAGAGGCTTCTTTCTGGGATGACAAACATGCAGACTGATTTGATGCAGTGTGCAGCGTATGGTCTGAGCACTGACAGGCTGACCTCTCACTTCTTCAACCTCTGCAGCAATGCTGGCAACACTCATGAGTCTCATGAGTCACGCTGTTGTAGCTTGGGGAGAACGAGGCCTGCCATTGTCCAGCTGAAATAGACATGAAGTTCTTGGGAAAATACATTGTCTTCATGGCAGCACATGTTTATCCAAAATACCAATATATGCAAATCACCCATGCCGTGGGCGCTGATGCACCCCCATGCCATCATAGATGCTGATTTTTGCAGTTTTCATTAGGAACTGTCTGGATGGTCTTTTTCGTCTTTGGCACATAAAATCATGAAATATGGACTTGTTCTACCACAATGCGTGTTTCCACTGTCTTTTGGGCCATCTCTGATGCCTCAATGACTGTGGTAAGCAATAACTTTCCAAAGTACTTCCAAACCCATATGGCTATGTCCATAATGGTGGCATGATGGTTTCTCAAACAATACCACCTGAGGGCTCGATGGTCACACACATTCAACAGCAGTTTCTGCCCTTGGCCTTCACGCACTGACATTTCCCTTGACTCCCTGAGTCTTTTCATGATATGATGAACATAGATGGTGAAAAACTTAAAATCTTTATCTTGTATTTGAACTGTCTGACAAACCACTGATCTCAGGATTCTTGATGTTCTTACTTTAAGATTAAGATTTAAGATTCTCTCTCTTTTACCATTAAAATAAATAGTCCTTTGAATATTCTGGCAAATCTTCTTGCATTGTGTCACTTTTCTCTTTTGGTTGCTTTGCAGATTGTGATCATGGAGGTGCAGGGGCTGAAGTCAGTGGCCCCTAACAGAATCGTCTATTGCACCATGGAAGTAGAAGGAGGAGAGAAACTTCAAACAGACCAGGCTGAAGCCTCCAGACCACAGTGAGTACTGACAACCTCTAACCCAACTCATCTGGTGGACTACAATCCAGATGTGCACCCAGAAAAGTTTCAGCAGGCCAAACCGTGTAATGTAGCAGAGAAGATCAGTGAATAAAAAAACTGTCCATAGCGCAGTGACTTTAAACATGAATCAGTTTAAATTCTGTAGTAGCTCATCTCTGTGTGGCTTATCCAAGCACATGTATTTATGTAAACTATTTAACTGAAGGTAGCTCATTAGACACTAGCTACAGAGGCATTAGGTCGGATGAGGGGGAGTTTTAATAGACTTTTTCATAGATAGACTTTTTTATTCACCCTTGCTTATTTGATTTAGCAAACCGATGAGATGGCTTACTTAAAAAATATTATCTTCAGTTATGATTTGTTGCTTAATAACTTTAATAATCCTTAACCTTCAACAGCGCAGAGCATTACTTCTACTGTATTTTATCAGATTCAGACTGGTGCAAGAAGCACTCATGAAGATGGAGACAATCTGTCTAGACAGCAACAGCAGGCTTTGTGCACTACTAAATTGCTTATATGGCTAACAACAAAGTGGCACCCACTCTCATTGTGCATTTGAAAAGGCAGTCACCATCTTGAAAAAAGTGGAGCCAGACCATGCACAGTAGATACGGCTGGACGAGCGATGGGTCCACCTCTCCCCTACCCATATTACAGGACATGGGTGTGCATCCTATTACCTGAATTGCAACTTAAAATGTTGCATGAGCAACAAAAGTAGTATTCTTAATAAATATATAAAATATTAAATTGTAATCGTATATTTTTGCAGGTATATTGATTTTCAGTTGTCAGAGAAGATATTAGAGCTTTGAGTCCTTGACTGACAAAGCTTCTATTTCCTAACAAGCTGATATTATCCATCTTTTTAATCTATGTATAAAGTAAGTGAGTATAAGTAGCTAATGGAAGGTAACTGTTAAACCACATGTCAACTTAACACATTTTAAGGGAAACATGGCTGCTGTCCATGTTTTTCTTCTTGCTCGGTAGGCCACCAGTTAAAAAGTGCTCTTTTGTGCTCTGCTTGTTGTATCTGGTTGTTTAGAAAAGAGGGACTGGCTAACTGTAATAAACTACTTTTCACTAAATTGCTCACTAAGGGCATAAAATAGATTACTATGACCACTGCATCTAGCTAGAGACCATGTAGTTTTATTAGAAGAAGTTTGTCTTCTTCTTCTTCTGTTTTGTTTTTACCATTTTCTGGTCAATAATATCATATAATAGGACTTCACTAATCCACATGAAACTTGGCTCAAAGCACTTTTAGGGTAATAACATGAAAACCATTTTGCCAGTAATTTTGAAACTTTTTATGGCAGGCTGGCCTCTATGAGGAGCATTACCCTAGCTCATTTGTGGATTAGTGCCATGGTTTGTCATGTAAAGGCTTAAACCAAATTTAACAAATTTTCACACCCTGACTCACTAGCACATTCTTTAGACACACTCCAAAGGTTGTGAACTTGTCTGTAGATGGTGTTGCAACTGACACATTTCATTCCACTTAATTCTTGGTCTTTCTCTTACTTTATCTGGTGGTCATATTATGCACAACTATGTGGTATATCTAATTATTAAATCTAGCTAGTGTCAGCTGCCTTGGTTTATGTCATCACTTTGTTCACTTATTGTTTGTTTGCTAGTTATAATATCAGTACAGTGAGCCACAGTACACACAGCAAAATGAGCTCCATACCGGACAGACTGAAAAGAACTCCCTGCTGATGGTCTGTTCCAACAGGAAATGGCTTTGCCATAGAGCTGTTAAGAGCTTCAGGTCCATATTGGAGTCCATGTTCATGAGGTTTCACTGCCATGACTGAAACATCCTTCACCTCATCTACCACGCCCTTTAATTTATCAGCGAATACTTCCTATAAAACATATAGGAAAACAGGAAAAATATTGGGGGAGATATCAAGATCAGGTGAACTTGCAAAAACAACAGAAAACTTTTCCTAAAAGTAATCTGAGGTCATGTAATTTAAAATAAGAGTTTGCCATCTATCCCACTCACTAACATGGGAATGGGTGAGGTTAAGAAAGTGTGCCACAGCCAGCCACTTGAAGGCCTCAGAGACATTTTTGCTTCACTTTTAAAATTCTGTTACAGTATCCACCCTTCTGTACAGGAATGCCTGGAAAATGCTTGCCACAAATGCTTGTGCTTCACCTTCAGAGCTAAAGTTATTTATATATATATATATATATATATATATATATATATATATATACAGGGGTTAGACAATGAAACTGTTTTAGACCACAATAATTTATTAGTATGGTGTAGGGCCTTCTTTTGC
>JAOVVG010000010.1:12652618-12662625 GCA_028566375.1 Leptodoras nelsoni
TCCCACAGTCCAAAGACATGCACGTTAGGTTGATTGGTGTCTCTAAAGTGGCCCTAGTGTGTGAGTGTGTGTGTGTCCTACGATGGATTGGCGCCCTGTCTAGGGTTGTTCCTCCCGTGACCCTGAAAAGGAATAAGCAGTTAAGAAAATGAATGAATACAATCCTTCCCTTTATACCCCAGTATATTGGGTTTGAAAGTATGTGTAGGTGCTTTTTTTTAATCCAACAACAGACAGGTATATAATTAATAGTAAATATTATGTGGATACTAAATTCTACATTAGTATTTGGATGAGGTCTATGCCTTACCCATGTGTGAATGGGTGAAAGACAAAAAGTTATTTATTATAGAATGAATCATAAGTGACAAGCAATCATTATATTTTATATATAAAGAAGTGTAAAATGTTGGAATAAAAAAGAAATTAATAGTGTCAAATTAACGCGTTAAACAGTTGACTGCGATAAAAAAAAATAACGCACGTTAAAGGCGGCATCGCACTAAGCTGTGTCCTTCCTCTCTACACACACTGCACAGGGTACTGAATACCAAGGGCACTTTATGGTCACTCAAATGGCTCTATTTGGAACACGACACCTTGCGTCAATGCAACTCGGCTGTATTTAGCATGAGTCAAACAACACTGTCCAGACTAATCGTATATACTGTAGTCTCTTTTGAAGTAAATGTCATGAAACGTTTATAAACGGTGGGTGATGTATATAACTGTTTAATGTATGTTTTGGTTGTCATTTCTCGTGCAGCTCGTGCAGGATCTCCTAGCTCCTTAGCTATCATAAACATTGCTAAAGTTGAAAGGAGAACTAAGAAGTCGCATGCCTGCATGTCCGCCTGCATGCACAGCACGAATCACAGTGTGTTAAAACCCCGATTAACTCACGATTACAGAAATGTAATTGCGCTCTTAAATTCGATTAAAAATGTTTGATCACCTGACAGCGCTAGAAATTAATGGATCCAAAATATTCCGGTTTTTTGTTTAGAATCCAGAAACCTAGAATCCATGGCTTGACTTTCTTTGCTGAAATGCCTCTGTGTGAGGAGAGTAGCAAGACCATAAACATCCAGAGGCAACAACATGACAAACTGTTTCTTGACAAATGCTTTGCAGCCACTGTTTTTTTTTGGGGGGGGGAACTAGACTTGTCTGTTCTACCTTAGTTTGCAATGCAAATTTATCCCAAATCGAATACTGTCATGGCCAAAAGTTATGAGACTTGCACATATTCTGGTTTTCCACAAAGTTTGCTGCTTCATTTTTTTTTTTATGGTGGCAGTTTGCATTAACTCTAGATTGTTATCAAGAGTGATCAGATGAATTGCAATTAATTATAAAGTCATTCCCTGCCATGAAAATGAATTTAATCACAGAAACCCCATTTCCACTGCATTTCAGCCCTGCCACAAAATGACCTGCTAGCATCGTTTCAGTGATCTTCTGGTTAGCTCAGGAGAAAGTGTTAACGAGGACAAGGCAGCTGATATCACTCTGTCATGCTAAGTGAATTAGAAGAGCAGACTTCAGTTGGGGGGGAGACACAGTGGCTCGGTGGGTAGCACTGTTGCCTCACAGCAAGAAGGTCCCAGGTTCGATCCCGGGTGGGGTGGTGTGGGTCCTTTCTGTGTGGAGTCCTTTCCCGTGTCTGCGTGGGTTAACTCCGGGTACTCCGGTTTCCTCCCACAGTCCAAAGATATGCACGTTAGGTTGATTGGCGTCTCTAAAGTGGCCATAGTGCGCGAGTGTGTGTTCCCTATGATGGATTGGCGCCCTCTCTAGGGTTGTTCCTGCCTTGCGCCCCATGTGGCTGGCTCCCCCGTGACCCTGAAAAGGAATAAGCAGCCAAGAAGATGAATGAATGAATGACTTCAGTGCGTTCAAGAAAGGCCAGGACCATCTCCTGAAAAGGATTCAGCTATGGCAGTGGTGTCCAATCTTATCCACAAAGGGGCCGGTGTGGGTGCAGGTTTTCCTTCCAGTCAAGCAAGAGCCACAAATCATTCCACCTGTTTTTAATCACTGGATCTAATCAATGGATCTTGACTTTCAGTAGGGTGTGGCTTCTGCTTGGTTGGAAAGAAAAACAGTACCCACAGTGGCCCTTTGTGCATTAGATTGGTCACCGCTGAGCTATGAGATTGGGTCAGCACTAGTACAGAGCTTGCTCAGGAATGCCAGCACACAGGTGTGAGTGCA
Source organism: Leptodoras nelsoni (assembly GCA_028566375.1). Taxonomy (NCBI): domain Eukaryota; kingdom Metazoa; phylum Chordata; class Actinopteri; order Siluriformes; family Doradidae; genus Leptodoras; species Leptodoras nelsoni. The sequence goes on from JAOVVG010000010.1 coordinate 12,654,836, forward strand.
TCTGCTTGCATATGGCTTAGTGTCAAGTAGGGGAGCAAAGAAGCCACTTCTGTCCAAGAAAAACATCAAGGACAGACTATTTGGTGAGCAACCAAGAGGCTTGGTGAAGAAAACATTGAAAGTTTGAGTCCATGGCCAGGAAACTCCACAGATCTCAATCCCATCGAGAACCTCTGGTCAGTCCTCAAAAAGCAGGTGAATAAACAAAAAACAAAATTGTGATAAACTCCAAGCACTGATTATACAAGAATGATTTGCTATTAGTCAGGATTTGGCCCAGAAGCTAATATCCAGCATGTCAGGGTGAATTGCTAATGTCTTGAAATGTCTAGAAGGCTTTGCATAAAATTGATATATTGTTCAGTAAAAGTTAAATAAACCTACGAAATGCTTATAATTATACTTCAGTATACCATAGGAACATATGACAAAACAATCTAAAAACACTAAAGCAGCAAACTTTGTGAAAACCTAAATTTTCTCAAAACTTTTGGCGACAACTGTACTGTGTTGTGGTATTACATGACTAGATAACTATCTCTTTAAACCTGTGTGCCATGAATATTATTAAACCCTGCCTTACAACTGCCCCAGAAACATCATGTAATCTTCCCCCATCACCTTCATTTGTTTTTGACAAATGTATTTTTGTCAAATGGGCAATTTGCTTGCCTTTTAATTCAATGTATTTGAAATAAGTTTTGTACAGTCAAAAAGTTTGGACACACCTCAGTGGTTTTTCATCATTTTGAAATGTTTTGCATTGTAGATTAATACTAAAGTGTTAAACAAACCAGAATATGTTTTGTATTTTAGATTCTTCAAAGTAGGCACCTCGCTTGCTTAGTTGACAGCTTTGCACATTTTGGCATTTTCTCAGTCAGCTTTATGAGGTAGTCACCTGGAATGGCTTTCAGTTAACAGCTGTGCCTTGTCAAGAGTTCATTTTTTTCGGGATTTTTCCCCGATTTTCTCCCTAATTCAGTCGTCTCTAATTCCCACCCGCCAGTGCTTTCCCCTTTGTCACGCGACAAACCGGGAGAGCGAAGCCATCGCGTGCGTCCTCCGATACACGTGACGCATGCTGCTGCCTCATTTCCGCGATCTCCGGATGATAGAACGCGTTGTCGTTGCGCCACTCGGGGGCCCAAGAGTTCATTTCTTGAATTTCTTGCCCTCTTAATGTGTTTGAGACATCAGTTGTGTTGTGAAGAGTTAGAGTTGGTGTACAGTGAAAATTTGAGTAATGTTCTAATCCATATTACGGGAAGAACGACTCGACTAAGTAAAGAGAAGCAACAGTCCATCATTACTGTAAGAAATGAAGGTCAGTCAGTTGAGATGGTTTGGGTTGAGTTGGAGTGCAGAGTAAAGGCAAAGCAGCCAAGTGCTCAGCACTGTAATCTGTATTTCTTTTCAATGTTTTTTATTTTTACACTAACCTCCAGCCATATGTGTTCTGTTCAGGCTCAGTGCAGTCACAGTGTGCTCTCTGTGTCTCCCTCACTGTCTTAACACTTTGCAAGACTAGAGCACTCCAGCATGGAGCTTTCTGTCATGGGTAGACCGTCTCGTTCCCCATCATGTCTCCCTTGTTCTTGTTCCAAACCTAAACCTTTAGCATGCAATTGAAACATTTTGGTTTTGCTTTTTTAAAAAGCTTTTTAAAATCATAATATTTCTGACAAAATTCACATACACAGACTAATCACATCAGCCAGTTAGTGCTTTCAGTAATTGCTAAAGCACACAATGTATCATCTTAGCCACACAAATTCTGTTGTTTTTGATGTTGGTTTTAACAAGGCCATCATTTTTCCTTCACATTTTTTTTCTTTCATGCTCCAACAGCTTTATGAAAAGCTGTCAACCTCCCTGTGCTTCTACTAATAGATTAGTTCCTCTTCACTCGCTCTTGCCTTTGTACATGTTCTGTAGAACACTTCTTTTACACTGTTTACACTTAAACACTTCAACCAATACAAGAAAAACTTTGTGCACTGTTTGATGAAGGGTTTAGTTGGTCTCCTGGAGCCAGATTTCATAAGATGATCAAGCATCTTACCTTCCCTTATGTTCAGTGGTGTTTTGGATTTCTTCTAACTATCAATAGCTGGGATTTCTTCTATCAGTAGTCCAATGGGATTTCTTCTATCAGTAGTCCAATGGGATTTCTTCTATCAGTAGTCCAATGGGATTTCTTCTATCAGTAGTCCAATGGGATTTCTTCTATCAGTAGTTTATTAGGTCACACAAAAGTGTGTATCTTTTCTCATGTGCCATCTGGTTCACAGGGAATCGGAACAGATCCTGAAGAAAGGCGGGATGAAGCGTGTCTTGCTGCTAGGCTCTGGCTATGTGTCTGGCCCAGTTGTTGAGTATCTGACCAGGGATCCTGGCACCCAAGTCACAGTGGGTAAGGGCCATGGACTTATTTTAAAAGTCGTTGTTCCCTGTGGTTTATGTTGAGTAAGTACACTGTTTCTGTTGTGCGCGTTTTTCAGCATCAGTGCTTCTAAGCCAGGCTGAGGAACTGGCTGCCAAATATCAAAATACCATACCTGTGATGCTTGATGTGACTAGTCAAGAGGGCCATCTCCAGTCTCTGGTCAAGGAGCATGACGTGGTCATCAGGCATGGACTCCTTGATAAAACCCTCAATCTGTTTTACACAAATACACCATTACATTACACAAAAACACAGCTAATCTCCTTGTATTTTTTTTTCTTTAGCATGTTGCCAAATATGTATCATCCTCTGGTAGCTAAATATTGCATCAGTAATAAGGTGAACCTGGTGACGGCCAGCTACCAGTCTCCAGCCATAAAAGAGCTCCAGAAGAAGTAAGCATTGTTTGAAGTTATTATATTGTCAGACTGTGACCCTGTTTGTTGCATTCACTTATGTGTTCATTTTGCTTTATCACGGCGGCATGTTTTGCCAGTGCTGAGGAGGTTGGCATCACCATAGTCGAAGAGATGGGCCTGGACCCTGGCATTGATCACATGTTGGCCATGGAGTGCATCGACCAGGCCAAGGCAGACGGTTGCACTGTAGGTATTGTGTGTTTGTGTTTACTTGTCATGTGTGTTTGCTGTGATGTGTGATGGTGTGATGTATCGCCATTGGTAGAATCATTAGCATCCATGGCAGAAATCTGAACAGTGTATTTACACTTTGCCTTGCCTGTTGATTTGATAGTCTTTTGTTTTTGCCATTTTGTATTTTTTTGAATGTACTGCTATTAATTTGCAGTATTTTTCCTCATTCCCACATAGGTGGAGTCCTACAGCTCTTTCTGCGGTGGCATTCCCGCACCAGAGTGTTCGGACAATCCGCTGCGTTACAAATTCAGCTGGAGTCCATACGGTGTGTTGCTCAATACCATCAGTCCTGCCATTTATCGCAAAGACAACCAGGTAATGAGTGTGAGAAAGAAAATGCCAGGTAGCACTTGATGTAAAGTCATTCTGTTGTGACTGCCTTTTCAGTTTCTTTGGAATTTTCTGTCAGACCTCCATGTTTTACATTTTACAAATTTTAATGCTGCTTAGATATGAAAATTACAATTCAAAGGTATTTAGTCAGTGAAAGTCACCTTTTATGTCTATTACCCTGTATAAGAGTATCCTCCTACAAAAAATCTTACAAAAATAAAATGCACTACATATCATAGCCAGAAGAAAATAATACAAAAAATAATAATAATAGAAATAATAATAATAGGTAGAAAGACAGTGGGTGCCTATGCAGCCTATTTACTGCTTGGCCCCCAAATAGGAAGTGCATTGTTCTGTTTTTTTGTGAGCAACATGTCAAGGTCATTGGACAAAGAAATAGCACATTGATTAACATTAGCATGAGTTGCTGCACAATGCATTTAATTATTATTTCTTTTATTGTGCTTTTAATTAGGATACTAGGTTATGGGGTTTTATTTCAGCAAATTAAGGTTCATATTTAATTCCAGGGGAAAAAAAGCTTATTCTAGGAAGTATGCATTGTGGATGGTTCTGGTATGGCATTTATGTTTTGTGTGTGTGTTTCCAGGTGATGACTATTCAGCCTGGTGGGTCTCTAATGGACGCCGCCATGCCCGTGGACTTCTGGCCAGGTTTTAACCTTGAGGGTTTTCCCAATCGAGACAGCACCAAATATGCTGAACCCTATGGGATTCAGTCTGCTCACACACTGATCAGAGGAACTCTACGCTTTAAGGTTTTCCACCCAGCAACTTGCACAATTCTAAGCTGCCGTAATACAACTTGATCAGCCTGATCTTATAATAATGAACATAAAGCCTTTAATGAGAAGATTGTAATATTAACAGGGTTTTTTTTCCTGAACGTGCGTCTGGTCATTCACGCAGCTAAATAGTTTCTCAGGTTGAGTAAGATTTCACACATAGCAGTGATATTTTGGACGCAAGAAACTGGAGGTGTGATTTATATTTAGAACTTGTTTCTTTGTCTCAGACAAGAAAGGAATGGCATCCTGGCTGAACACTGTGAACACTTTCAGCAATGTCTTTGTGCCTTTGTTCCCACAGGGCTTCTCCAGAGCAGTGAGCAGCTTTGTAAAACTAGGCCTGATCAACACTGAGCCTTGCCCAATGCTGGAACACACAGCCGATCCTGTCTCCTGGGTACACACTTCATTTACATATGTACTCAAACCATTAAATGACTACAATTTTATGCAGAAAAAAATGCACATTATAAGTTATCATCAGCAACAACACGAGTGAAACGTAGAATCCTTTAATGACAATGTGCACTTGAGCTGGCATGAAATCCAAGTTTGTGTAAAACCTGACTAGTTATGTTGGATCCAATCCATCAGTGTTGTCTGAACAGATGCTTTAAATGGTTGCTCTCAGAAATCAGCTTTTTTTTCTTTCCTTAGTGGAAGGCTGTACCCTGAAACACATTAAGTATGTGCACATTTAAATATTTGCAATGTACTTGGTGATTCTGGTGCTTTAATTCTAGATCTGTAATTCTGTTATTCCTGGGAGAAGATAGCCTTTGTATACTGCACTGATCTCACATTGCTAGAACTGTTAGAGTGGTGTTTAATGGGAGAAAAACACTGAAGTTTTGCTGTTGGCTCCAAAAAACAACAAAAAAACCAAGAGCTTTTCTTCTCAATCAACATTTTCCAACAACTGAAAGTTCCAAAATGCAATTTGTAAAACCCATCACAACTGTGTGATATATATAGCAACAAACATCTGTGTCATATAGCAACAAGCTTGATAGTTATCAAATACAACAAGAACCACATGAAAAACATGTTTTATGGTTTTTTTTTTTAATTCTAATATAGTGTTTCCATCTTGCCTGCAGAAAGAACTCCTTTGTAAGCAGATTGGCTTGTCCTCAGATGTTAGCACTAAGTCTTTTGAGGAAGCTGTGTTTAATCGAATGGAGAGAGATGAGTTCAGGATGCAGACTCTCAAGTGGTGTGTAGTGAAACTGAACAATATCCACACAGACACGTCTCTTTCGGGATTTGGCTTGGATCTTGTAACCCAAGAAGATACATGTTTGTCCCTTCCAGGTTTGGAATGCTGAGTGAGGAGCCTGTGCCTCATGCTAACTCCATCGTGGAAGCACTCACTAAACATCTGGAGGCTAAGCTGTCTTTTGGTAAACTATGGACATTCACCTGATTCCCTTAAAACATTATCTGTCTGGGAACGAGAACCAAGTTGTCACCTCTTTTGTGTTGCATTAGATAAAGGAGAAAGAGATATGATCATTTTAAAGAACGACGTTGGCATTAGACACCCTACAGGAGAACTTGAGACGAAGCACATCAGTATGGTGGTCTATGGAGATCCTACTGGCTTTTCTGCCATGGCCAAAACAGTCGGCTTCCCTGCTGCTATCACAGCTCGAATGCTCCTGGATGGTAAAATGTCCCATAAGTGCAAAAATTGCTTTTGATCTTTCTGATTGTTTCATGCTTTGCTTTTTACATGCATATTGTAACCATGATTCTTCTCATCTTTATGCATGTTAAAGCGAACACTCTGTTGTTCTTTTCAGGTGAGCTGAAGACTAAAGGACTTCTTGTACCATTAACGAAGAACATCTATGCACCTGTTTTGAACAGACTTAAGCAGGAAGGCCTTAATTTCACCACAAAAAGCACAATATCAGAGTAATAGTCTGTCAAATGTACTCAGATTGCTCATGCTCAGATCAGTATCTATTTTCTTAATAAATTGTATTTTACTTTTGTGTGATGAAATACTGATTGTTTTGGATTGTTCGGAACTCGGTGGAGACTTCCTCCTGTAGTCGTTTGTTGGTATGACCTATGAATCGATTAAATTACAATAATGAATGGAGCACCTGTTGTTTCCTTTTTATGAATTGGAGAACCAAGAAAAAAAATTTTTTTTTCAAACCAGTCACCATCTGAGCCAGTCAGGGATCTCAAGCCGAAGCAGAAATACCATGCAAACGACAACAGAATTAAAAATGAATATTTCTTTACCCACAAACAATAACCTCTAAGATATTTTGTATTAGGGGGTGACACGGTGGCTCGGTGGGTAGCACCGTCGCCTCTCAGCAAGAAGGTTCCGGGTTCGATCCCCAGGTGGGGCGGTCTGGGTCCTTTCTGTGTGGAGTCTGCATGTCCTCCCCGTGTCCGCGTGGGTTTACTCCGGGTTCTTCGGTTTCCTCCCACAGTCCAAAGACATGCACGTTAGCTTGATTGGTGTCTCTAAAATGGCCCTAGTGTGTGAGTGTGTGCGTGAGTGTGAGTGCCCTACGATGGATTGGCGCCCTGTCTAGGGTTGTTCCCGCCTTGTGCCCTATGTGGCTGGCTAGGCACCGGGTCCCCCAGCAGAAGCATGGCCTGTTATTCTGGCGGTTTGGAGCAACAGTACACAATGAAATCCTGAAGAAAGCATATGGATAAGCGACCCCATCATCAGCTGATTGTTTAACGAGAGATAAAGAATTCGGACCAGAAGGCCAAACGTACCAAAAGGCCAATTCATTACCAGAAGGGCAATGGAATGAACATTTTATCTTGGAAGGTTTGAGGAAGAGGGTTTTGCATGTGCACCATCAGATCTCCTCTTCATCCTCCATCATGACAACACACCAAGTCACACTTCACTGATTGGGAGAGAATTTTTGGCAGAAAAAACATTCTATTGCCTAAAGCCCTGTCATTATGTCTCATTGTGCTTGGGACAGACCTTGTACATACATATATATTTAGAGTTGATTTATTTTTTTATTGCCGTTAATCGTGCAATTAAAATTTATAATCACGCGTTAATCTCAGTTTTATTACATTTTTATTACATGCAGGTAGGCATTGTAGGGCCAATAAAAATGTTGCCGTTTATCACTGGTCTCTTTTAAGTGAAATGACTGTTGAATGTTGACTGTTTATTTGATAAAAATGAAATATTAAAGATGTCTTATCATTTTTTTATTTAATGGGAACTGCACCGTGTGCAGGGAGCTTTGTAGGGAGATCAGATTTTACCTCCGAGACCATGACAAGCAGTTTACATTTTCTTTATTAATTGCCAAGGGAATCAGTAATTATCAAGGGCAGAATAACAGTATACCAATAGTGTACAATGAGAATTCCAAAGTTCAAGTAAGGAAAATAAGAAAAAATAAAATCAATAATAACAGGGCAACACGGTGGCTCAGTGGGTAGCCCTGTCGCCTCATAGCAAGAAGGTCCCGGGTTCGATCCCCAGGTGGGGCGGTCTGGGTCCTTTCTGTGTGGAGTCTGCATGTCCTCCCCG
>JAOVVG010000010.1:12683208-12695224 GCA_028566375.1 Leptodoras nelsoni
AGACAGATAGATAGATAGATAGATAGATAGATAGATAGATAGATAGATAGATAGATAGATAGATAGATAGATACTTTTTTGATCTCCTGGTGGAAATTCAAGGCATGATGAAATGTGAGCTAAAACTGAAATGTTATTTAAATTAAATGAAATTATCTGAGAACACAGAGATTATTAGTCACTATATTATTGGTTAGTTCTTGTCAGTTCTGGTCACAGCACTGACCAGATCAGAATATCCAAATCCCAGAATATTGGACATTCCTAATAAACGTTTGCAATAAACCATTTTTTCATTATTCATATTAATATCAGAATGTAATACATATTTACTACTAAAGTATTTGCAAAAACCATGCACTGATAATCTGATTCACAGATCATGGATTATAACAGAGATCCTTTGAGAGATTAGGATTTAACCCTAGCCTGTAACGTGCAAGACCCCCTCAGCATAACACAGAGAGTACGGCACCAGCTGTAAACCACAGTTGTGTCAGAGCAGGACTTCTACTGCTCTCTACTGGACAAACACTGGCATGGATTGTGCATTTCACCAGCAGAACTTAATCAGAATAAATAGCAGGGGACATTCTTGGACAACATGCAGCAGCTACAATAATGGGAAAATTAAAATAAAAATGAAGATTAAGTTTTTACTAAAAATGATATCGGCTGCAAAACCACTAGTTTCACCATTTTCTGAGCTATTACATGTCATTTAAATGTCATGATAGAACTTTGTGGTGCTAGAAGGTTACAGCTGGGAGTATTGTGGAGGAAAAGCACACAGGACAAAACAAAACAAAGTGAGTTAGGTATTAACATAAGCAATGTGATGATGGCTCTGACACTGCTAGTTTGAGATGTCAGTTTTGGCTACTTCTTTAGGCCATTAGTAGAACAAAAAAGACTGAATATGTGATGTCCTTAATTATGAAAATGTTAACAAAACCTCTAAACCGTACCTGACTCATACGCCACCATGTAATACTCTTTCTGCGGATTTGTACTTTGCAGGCAAGACATATTTGTTATTTTGCCAACTATATATTTATTTTTTTCTGTTTCAAGAAAGATCTTGAATCTGCTAGTGGTTCTAATCCAGTGGAGCCCCTTGAGAGTTGATTAGCAGATGGCGTTATTTTTTTTTACCTTCCACTGGTTCTTCCTTTGAGTCTCTGTCAGCACGTTCTGGGATACTGAAATCAGAGGACGTCTCATTATCTGTGAGGCTCTCTCCTGATCCACTGTTTTCTTCCTCCACAATCCCTAAAGCCAAGGGTGGGCTGGGGTGAAGAGAAACACCAAATATGGTAGCCTCTCTCTCTGTCGCATTTTCACTCTCAAAATAAAAGGATGAAGAGTGTTCCTCCAGCTCTGGCTCCTCTGCTAGGGCTTCAGTAGAAAGGACGGTGGGTGAGGAAGGAGTAGGACTTCCATCTCCTGAAGCTGAGCTCTGAGACCAATCTTGATCCACCACCCAGCCTGAGGCACTGCTGTCCAGAAAACCATCAGCTGAGTATGTGAGTAATGAGGTAGCCTCTGGGAATGCGGTTGGGAACACTGTCGGGGGCTCTGTGGGAACAGGGCCTTCTAGGACCTGAGAACTTTTACTGTTTCTCATGCTGTTGATGCTGGCTGTAACAGAGAATTGTAGGTCACTAGATGGTTCAATCATAGGAGATAGATCCCAGTTTGGTGCACTGAACCCATTAGTTCCAACAGTGGAGAAAGATGGAAATGAATGGCCCTCTACTACACTAGATAAGTCACTTATTGAAGAGGAAGGCATTAGGTATAAAGAACTTGAAATATGTGATGAGATGCAAGGAGCATCACCACTTTGACCAACAGTGAGAGGTAGACCAGAAAAATCAGCCGACTTGACCACACTATCTATGAGAGAGGAGGTGAAGACAGAAGAGGAGTCACGAGAGAAAGAACCCAACGGCTGCAGAGATGGAGAGACAGTGCTAAGGATCTTGTAAGAGGTATCCTGCTCTGAGTTTGAGTTGAACCACACAGAAGGTTCGGAGTCAGTGGACTCGGGTATTGTTTGAATTGGACGAGTACTGTTATAGAGGGCGGTTCCTGAGGCAGACCCAGACAACATGTTACCATCATCACCATCATCACCACTAGAGACAGTCTCCTCATCCCAATAAGACACAGAGCTGAAGGGAGAGCTGGACAGTGCAGGATAGGAGAGGAAGTGGGAAACAGACGGCGTAGTATGTGGGATGGCCCGGTCTGGGGTAGACGTAGACGCAGACTCAGACAACATAAAGCTAGAGGAGACGGATACAGGAATAGCATGCAGGCAGAGCTGGGAGTCACACACAGGGCTCACAGAGGGAGAGTCCTCACCATTAAACTCTGGTGAGAGAACACCACCAGAGGTAGTGACATTCATGGGAAGATGTACAGTGGGAGCTGTTGTTTGCACCTGGTCCTCTGTGGGGAGGAAGTAGGAGGCTGGATCTGTAGCAGTAGTAGGGCTCTCCCCATAGCCATGTGAGTCAGTTAAGTTCTCCTTCTCTGCCACTGAGGTTGGTGTGGCTTCTGCATCATGTGGACTAATTTTTACTCTACGACCTACAGAGCTGTCACCACGATCATCTTCTGAGGTCACACTTGGTGGTATGCTGCTATAATCTGATTCAGAAGTGAGTATATCTGTGATCCTTTTAGTTGCTGGGGTCATGGTGGTAGGCTGTGCAGGGTGTTTTTCTAAAATGTCTTGGTAATGGTTTTCAGTGGTTGCTGGGGTTGTTTTAATATCGAAGACTGGAGGAACAGGCTGCTCTGCTGTTGTAGATTTGATAGGATAAATAGGGGTATAATGGGTAGTCTGCTTAATCAAAATGCCCTGGTAATGGTTTTCAGTAGATGGTGGGCTAGTTTTAATATTGAAGCCTGTAGGAACAGGCTTTTTTGTTTTAGTAAAGCTGACAGTACCAGGCGTAGGGGTAGAGGTCATTGTAGTGGGTTGGGAAGCATGTTTTACAGAAACACCCTGATAATGATTTTCAGTGGACTTTGGGGTTGTTTTTTCACTAAATATTGGAGGGGCATGGCGTTCAGTTGTAGTAAACCTGGGGTGGGTTGTTGTGGTTTGGACTGGATAAGGTGCCTGATTTGTGTCAGGCTGGAGCCACAAGGGGGTGCTCAGATAGTCCTCCTGAGAAAGAAAGAAAGAAAGAAAGAAAGAAAGAAAGAAAGAAAGAAAGAAAGAAAGAAAGAAAAGAGATGGGCAAAGTGTTGAACAGAGTCCTGAATTAAGCTATTTTTATTTATATGCAAGGATTACTCTCATTGCTGTACATGTTATTATGCAGTACCACTTTCTTAGTTACCTCTTCATCGAATTCAAAGGAGTCAGGGTCAGGGTCGGTTTCTGAAACAAAATGAAAAATAAAATAATTATGTCATTATTGTATTTTTGTAGACTTATAGCACCTTAACCAAGTGTGTGAAGTGTGACTGAGAATAAATCTTTACAATGTGAAACCCTTAGTAAAACATTTGCTATATATTTTTATAATGAAGGGTGACAAGCTACTGTTGTGTATATAACCAAGCAGTAAAACAGATGGTTTCATTTTCTGTATGATGTTTTGGAAGCTTTCAAGGAAAGGCATATACACAAATTAGAAAGCTCTTTTTCTTAATAATGTACGCTCACAAACTCCACATTTCCCCACACAAATATCAGGCTTGTGTGTATCAATTTTAATTTGTTGACTTTGCTAACTGATGTAACTACATTTAGAAGAAAAGCAAAGAGAAGTACTGCAGGCCAGAAAATTGAGCATTCGACACAGCAAAAAAATATTCTTTGGCAGATAAGTTCATAATGACCAGGGCACAAAGGAAACTGGACACTCTCATGCACTAACTCAATAGCAAGCAGACAAAATGGTATGTTCCTAATGCTCATCTTACTGCTCATCTAACCAACAATAAATGGTTGAAATTATTCTAGCATGTCTTTATGATCCGGGCACCAGAATGATCTGTGAAGCAAATGTGTACTGATTATGTATCTAATGCTAAAAGTCAAGGATGCCTCGATGGATGCTCAGATTAGCAATTACAATAGTAATGGTAAAAAATTTTTTTTTTAATCATATTCACATTAAACTGCATGGTTCTGCAAAATGAGAACACACTCATCCAGAGACACATCTGCCGAAATACATGGAATGATACATGGAATTTCTTATGAAGAACAGATTAGTTTATTGCAAAAAGTAGTGATACAAAGTTCATTTCAGTGCATTGACATGAGTTGCTGTGAAAATAATTAACTGTCTATATGAAAAATAGGCATGCTCACAAATCATGATCTGCACAGGAAGCATAGAAAAGCACATAAGGATCCTCTGAAAAAAATACGGAAGGGAAACGGCATACTGTGCACACCTTAGGCAAGGTATCCACATAGAATACAAAGGTTACAAGGACACAGATAAGTGCAATGCACAGAGAACAGTGGAGGAATAAAAGCAGCTATAAAATAGACTTAAAAGGAATGATAAGTTTAATCAAGTAGAAAACTTAAAAAAAAAAACAGAATATATACTGAAAACAGAAAATATACTGAAAATATAAAAAATATATATATAATATATATAAACACAACATCAGCAACCACATAAGTCTACACAAGCCTATGGCTTTTTAAACATACTGATAGTTTGTACTGAAGTTTCAAGTTTAAAAGTTACTGCAAATGTGGAAAAAGTGCTTGCTTTCTCTAATTTTAGAAAACTGGGAATCAAGCTTGGTTGAGTCTAACTAATATGAAACAATAAACCAGATGCATATTTTGCATGTGACTATAATGTCACTGGAGAGTGTGGCACACTGGAAATAATACGGATCTAATAAATACTTCCTGTTGTTCCTGCTTGTAAAGGTTATGCATCATAACCACAAAAACAAAACAAAAAAATCAGAAGAAGCAGGTGGACTGGTTTAACTGCCATGTGGGTGGCTATGTAGCTTGCAGGAAAAACAAATGCCACGGTCATTAACATGAGAGCATATATGGTGTTCACATGGAGCTGTGCAATTACAAATTCGGTTCTATTTTGGGATATAGAACCAACTTAGTATGTTAGGAAATTCAAGTGCAAACAAAATTAATGACTGTCAGCATTCCCTTTAGGATCAGACAAAAGTAGAATTACAAAATAAAGTTTAACTAGTGCTGATCTTTGTATTTGGCATTACGCTATACCATAAGGGAAGTGCATGGCAAAGGATCAAACTACAGTACCGAACATCTGTACATGTCTGTGGCTTTCGCTAGTTTCCAGAATACTACAGTAAGCTAACTCAGTGCCAATGAAGATGAGAGGTATGGGTGTGGATGCTCTTACCAGGGTCGATCACGGGTATGTCCGCTATCAGCTGATCACTCTGGCGCCCATATAGACCATTAGTGCACACAGCCACTACCTGCACCACATAGCTAGTGTTGGCCTCCAGGTCCTGGATGATGGCTCCCTGTGACAAAATCAAAGACAAATATTCAGCACTTTTAATGGAAAATAATAAAGGCAAAATATGTTTATATGTTTATATTTAATACTTTAAAGTATAACAGAAAATTTGCCATATTACATTGTTCTACACTATATGGCCAAAAGTATGTGGACACCTGACCGCCACACTCATGCTTTTTCCCCAAACTGATGCCACAAAGCATACAATGGTATTGAATGCCTTTGTATGCTGTAACATTTTTTACTGGAACTGGAAGGAGCCTCTACCTGTTCCAGCATAATACCTCTGTGTACAAACAAGCTCCACAGAGACATGGCTGAATAAGAAAGGCTGAATAAGAAAATCCCCACAATCACATTCCAAACTCTCAGAGAAACCCATCCCAGAAGAGTGGAGATTATTATTATCTGGAATGGGGTGTTCACCGAGCATATATGGGTGATTGGTCAGTTGTCCGTATACCTTTGGTTATAAAGTGTAGTTTTGATCTGTTGTAATAGAATGACAAACTTTGTATGTAGTATAATTGGCAATATAGTTAATAAACAGTATAAACAGTTATAATAAGTTTCAGACTGTGTACTTTTCATTGCATAAATACATTTGTTTAATGTATATTTTAATAGTATAGTATAGTATAGTATAGTTAAATAAATATACAGTTTAATTTGCTTAAATTAATTTGTTTAATGTAATGTATAGTACCACATCCTGGTCTCCGTCAGTAAGGTACTCAAGCGTAGGCGGATCATCTCCTTGTGTCTGCTGGTAGGTGACTAAGTATTTCTCTATGTTTGCATCATACACAGCCCGTGGCCTCTCCCACATTACTAGCAGACCCGTGTAGTTGTGCGGATATGCCTGCACATTCTCTGGCTCTGAGCTACAAACTGCAAAAGACCAGCATACACACTCTAAACAAACATATTTAGAAATAGTCCATAAAAGCAACATTATGTAGAACTGTTTTGGGTTAGCAACTCTGTTTTCTATGGGTGTTTCTAAAAAAATAACATGGGTCTGAGGCTAATAAATTATTGCTGAATTATTTTTCGCTATGTAATTCTTTTCAACAGAATGTCACTTTAACAGATGCATGGAAACAGAAGGTGTTTTTTTTTGGTACAATCATTTCTCTCTTTCACACACTGTTGGTCCTAGCACATGGTGACCTTAGCATGGAGGGCATTCTTCACCATCTGTGCTCAGCATCTGAGACTGTACACCTCTTAAAAAAAGCGGCATTCAGACAAACTGATGGGAACAGATTAATGCAGATTAGTGTACCAACTGCACAAACTAAAATGCTCATTTTTATTTTGTTAGCTTCATTTCAAATTCAGCAAGTTGCTGAGCATACTGTACTCACTCACTCGTGCAACCAAGGCTTGCAAAAAATCAGAAATGAATATATAATAAGTACTGACTGACCCATTTGAACACAAGAGGGCAGAATGTGGTCACACAATAGCTCAAGTAATATTTACTGTTATTACAAGGCAAGCTATAGAAAATGTACAATTTTCATCCTAAAACTATTCATTTTTATTTACAATTTTATTCGATATAATATACCAAAATGTAAAAATGTCACAATCCCTGTTTTATCATGGTCAAAGAACAGATTTTTTTTTTTTTTTAAATCATAAAGATACAATTCTGGGAAGCTTGGAGATCGAATGAGTCAAACTCCCATCAATAATGAGAAAATGTCAAACCTATACATGCACGAAGGGCAAACTCAGAGACTGTTACCTGGCAACACAAAAGCCTACCGAGAGTCAGATATACAGAAAGATATGCTTAAGAGTAGGAGACAAACCCCATCTCTACTTAGAGAGTGGGAAGTGTTTTCTTTTCTCTCACTGATACAGATATACAGTCCACGAGAGAGGAGAGAATGCATGTGTGCTTGATTTAGTCCTTAGATCTGTGTATACAGCCTGTTAGATCAAGTGTTTACAAGAAGCAAGTTCTTGTAAGTAAATAGTAAATAGTAAGTCACGTTTTAGTAATTAAGACATCAATATCAAGTACATCTACCTAAAAGAAACGATGCATGAGGTTTGACAGTAGAACTATAACTTCATGTTCATGATAAGTCATGATAAAACATAGCTTTAAAAGAAACTGTGATGTTGTACTCTAGGAACTGGGAATAGACAATGTCATGCCATAACTACCAACAATTTATAACCAACAAATTTCATTTCGGTTATTGGGACACTACTCCAACGTGTTCAAGCTAACTATACTGGAGTATTAGCAACTCCATTCATAAAGAGCTAAAAGTAAAAATACATTTACTGGCAAGATTAATCACACACTTCCATCATTACGTCTGATCAAAATGCCATTCAAAGACAAAAGCCTTTGCACTCAGCTTGACATTTTCAATCAGACTTTTAATCAGACTCAGTGGAAAATTCCACGTTCAGTACTTCCGAGTTCAGTATCAAGTGTTTCGTACAGTCTGTGTGCATGAGTACATGTGAATGTGTGTGGGTGTGTGTACATACTGGGTGTGAGGATCTCTTCAATGCCAGTGTAGGAAGAATAGACCTGGCCCATGAACTGAGGCTGCTGCTCTCTGTAGTTATTCTGCAGGTAGTCCATCAGCATCACATAGCCAACCTGCTGCATTGTCATCACCTCACAGAATATCTCCAACTGGAATGGTATAACAGCACACAAACATTCCCAGCATACAATCAAGTCTAGGACTACTGACTCCAACAGTCTAAGAGATGACACATGAGGCAGTCCATTATCAAATGTCATTAGTGTGCATACAGTTTACAGTTGTCATCTTTATATTATGGCACTTCACGCTTGTAAAATAAAAACTTCAGCTTGAGTCGCCAGTTGTAATTGACCTAGACTAAGCCCAATGTGCACTGAGAAGCACCTTTTAACTTCCAGCGAAGTCACAAAGTGATGTATGACAGTATTTGCAATAAACCCTGTTGTCTTTAAATATTTTTTCCCTTTCTTCTTCTCTGTTGCTAAAACTAAACCATATGTCTTTGTGACTTTTCCTGAAAGGTGAGAATGATGAGAATCACCCAGTTACTGTGGGTGGTGCTGATAGAACCACAGGTAAACATATAGTGTTTGTCTTGGGTTTAAAAAATTGGCTTAAAATAAATAAATAAATAGCTTACATGCCTAATATCAGACCTTTTTTTCACAGGAGGATTAAATGAACTAGAGAGGTGCATTTCCTGAAGAAAATGCGAGTGTGACTGCAGCAAAACAGTGACATAAGCATCAGCACCATTCACCTTAGTGTGTGTGTGTGTGTGTAAGCACATAGCTTGGGGCGGAAGATGCCAAAACATTTGCTTAGACTCATGATTTTGTGTGTGTGTGTGTGTGTGTGTGTGTGTGTAGATCAGGGGTGCAATACTTTTGATCAAACACATGATCAATTTTAAGCATATAGTTCCTGAAAGTGTAAATACAGTTGATCAGACTGGTTATAGTGTGTATGCAACGTGTTATTCAAGCAGAAGTATCGATGACAAAAAAATAGAAATTGAAATGAGAATCAATGGAAATGGATGGGAAAAAAGGGGAAATAAAAACAAGTGTAGAGGGTAAACGAGTGCACGGATCCCTTAGCCTTATACAAGCGCACCGATCCCAACCATTTCGGATTTTTTAGAGTTGGAACGGTGTCGATTTTTCGAAAAATTGCAGCAGTTGAAATCCAGACAAAACTACCCTGAATACTCCTGACGGATAACAATAGTGTGATTGCCTACTGCCTACTGCAATCACACTAATTAAATAAATCTGTTCTTGTGATGAACCACAATATACCTGGAAGGTTAATTTTTTTACCAAGCCACTCCAACAACTCAGAAAACAAATCTTAAATCAAAATAAACCATTGTTAAATTTTAACTTTGCTTGTAATTCAGTTACACATCTTAAAGCACATTATTCTGTAACTACTATCTATCATTTAATAACTAGCATAACTTGTTCATAGCCACAGTGAATTCTAAAAATCTGAAAAATAAATAATACTAAAAACATTGTGGTGCAGTATTTTAGAAAAAGCAGAAATGCACAAGTAAAAGTCTTGCTTGGAAAAGATATGACTTGCTTAAACACTGATTTATTCTGTATTTAACTGTACTCAAATGTCCAGTCTGTGCGAATTTTAACGTCTTTGTGTCAAAGTGCATCATTGTCTGCTATTATGTGTTCTTTTGAATAGGATGACCCACCTGTACTTACGTTTTTTTTGCGAAAGCTTTTAAGCCTTCAGTTTCGTCTCAATCAGTAACATCATGTGTCTACTTGTAAGTTACTTAAGGGAAATAGCCTGAGGTTTAAATGACACACAGCAGAAAGAAAGAGGCTTCGACTATTTACATCCTTTTGATGTTGGTAATCTTACCCTCACCCACTCCTATACCCGGTAATGACAGTGTACTTTTGAACGTGAGACGCAGTAATGTCACATTTTCAACTGGTTTTTAAAAGGTTCAAACGCATTAGCTTTGGTGTTAATGTGAAAGTCAGAGTATCAGATACCAAAACCTCAAGAAATTGGAGACATTTCAGAGAGATCCTCTATAAAAGGACATTAGCACACATATACATCATTATACAATTTGTGGCTGTAAGGGAGTGTCAAACATTCAGACTATTGCTTGGTGTAGTATAGTGATTTCACCTGTGCTTCAGAGATGGCCACCGTGTTTTTAAAGATAATCCACTCCACAGTCTCATGGCAAGGAGGAGCCGTGAGCGAGCCATTATAGATGAAGTACTTCTCCGTGGAGTTGGGCAAGAGGCCTTGTAGGATGAACGGAGATACACTACTACTCTTTCCTGAAGAAAAGAAGTCACATAATGGATCCTTTTCATTCAGAGTGTGGTAGCGTATGATGAGCAGTAGATGAGTGGCTGGGTAATATTCTAAACATTGAATTCAAATATGCATACCGTATCTGCTGACACTGTTGACTGCATCGATGATGGCTTCATAGTTTTCATTATCTTCAACACTTGCCTGTAAGATTTCACAAGTGTGACTATTGACATAAGATTTTTTTAAGCACCTTGAAACAAAACATTACATGTACTAAAGAACAGGAAGGTATGCGCTGCTGTTCTTTATGTCTCTTTAAGATATGTGGCATTATGTGCTGCTTCTGAACCTCTCCCATTAGCCTCAAACTGCTGGGTGTATCTGCCCTCAGCAGCCTAAGGCTGGATTTCACAGGTGAGTCATTGCACCTGGAAATGACTACACTATGTTGGGAATGGCCATATGAACATCTGGCGTAAATGATTTCAGTAATATACAAACATTTTCTGTACATACTGTATATCATAGTTATAATAATATTATCATACACAATACTTCATATTTGGGAAGCAGTTATAAAGGTGAAAATTAAGCAGAAATGTGCATTATTTCTTAGTTTATGACTCTACTATTTTATCATGTAAGTGCTCATTTAAATGAGAAAACTCAATACACCATTTAAAAATTACTTATTATGTTTGGTTCATATTATTATTTAGATCTATATTTTTATGCTTGAATGAATGAATGTACTGTGTACAAGACAGAAAAAATGTTAATTAAAAACCCATCAGAATTCAGACCCCAGCGAATGTTGACATGCACACACAAGCATTCTACCTCTCTTTAAAAAACATGTGTGATTTAAATCATCTAGTTTCTCCACACTGATAACAGGTTCATACACGTCATAGTTTCAGGCTACTGAGCACAAATACACAGGGTAAATAGATGTACATAGGCTAAACTGTAGGGAGGGAGGTGAGAATAAGCTAGAGAGCTTTTGTAATCAAGCCAAGAAAGACTTTCAGATCTAGGTTAGATGGCAGTATTTTTTTGTCTTATAAAATTCTATTGTAAGATACTTTTGGAAGAACATTTCTTTCTGTGAGTTAAACTGTGTAATTTACCGCCATGAGAATGAATCACAATATCTGGGAGTGCACACATCTATAGAATTCGGAGTTGACTCCCAAAATCACACAATGAACACTAAGAATGCCTGAATGGTGTAATGAAAACTATATAGGTCAGTAGTACGTGTTCAAGGATGCACAATCCTTTCTGTAAATTCACTGCTGTATTGGACCCTGTGTGTATCTCATGCCAGAAAATGTGGAATATACCTTACTAGCTGAAACACAATGTAGAGAACAAAACTATCACATGAAACCATTTCCGACTGAAGCATGTTATTACTTGACCTGTGTTCTCTGAGTATTTTATGTAATCTGTGTATTTCTCAGCTGTGTTCTCCAGCATATCAAAAACATTACACACACAATAATAGCAAAATAGAGAGGTGCATTTCCTGAAGAAAATGCGAGTGTGATTGCAGCAAAGCAGTGACATTAGCATCAGCAACATTCGCATTAGTGTGTGTGTGTGTGTGTGTGTGTGTGTAAGCACATAGTTTGGGGCGGAAGATGGCAAAACATTTGCTTAGACTCA
>JAOVVG010000010.1:12756526-12767969 GCA_028566375.1 Leptodoras nelsoni
AGCTGTATAAATGAGATAAATGTAAGTCACTCTGGATAAGGGTGTCTGCCAAATGCCATAAATGTAAATGTAAAACTCAAACACATTGTGTTTACTTCTCTGGTTCATCATCTTTCTTTTAACATCTGTGTTTTATGAAGGCTGTATATTTCTAAACTTGTTAGGCCATGACCTAATAGTTATGTTACAATTTGTTATGGGCTTTATAACTACAAATGGATGTCTGTACAGAAAGCAGACAAACTGAACAGCTATTAAGTGTCTAACTAAATGATGACAGAACTAGGTTTGAAACTGATGTAAACGTTGAAATAATTGTACATAGTATTTTGTTGTGAAGAACTTGTCTACAAATATTCATTTGCATAATTTAATCCAAGATGCTAAATTTCAGTTAAAGTAATTGAAGAAGGTATACATTTTCTTTGTTGCAATTAGCTAAATATCTGACTAAGATGAACATTCGAGTAGAAAAATAAATATTTCATCACATGTGAACTATACAATTTCTCTTATGAAAAAGCATACATTGTCCCTGATGTGTCTGTGGTTGTTCCTCATCCATGTCTGTGCTTTCAGCATTTGAATGGAGGACATCTGTGACCACACAATCATGGCTGCTGTCCCACAGTCTGCCTGTTGAAACATTTCTCTGACGAAACGTGGAACTCTGGCCTAAAAAACAGAATACATGTAATTCACTCACCTCACTCTCATTATCTAAACCACTTATCCTACTACTGGGGCACAGGGGGTATACGGGTGATGGAGCCTACCCCAGTGCACACTAGGCAGAAAGCAGGGAAACACCATGGCAGGACAGACACAGACATACACATTCACACACACACACACACCTGGGGGCAATTTAGCATCTCCAATTCACCTGAATGCATTTGGACTGTAGGAGGAAACCTACACAGATATAGAGAGAATATGTAAACCCCTCTCAGAAAGGAAAGAAACTTTCCAAGCCCTTCTTGCTACAGCACTCCCCACTGTGCCACCCACAACTAATTCAAATCCATGTAATCCATACAGCAGCTTATTAATAATGTATACCATACATTACACTTCAATACACATGATAAAATCTGGCCTACCACTTGTACTCACATTAGATATTTTCTGATTTAAACATGAAAGACGTTCCTTAGGTTCCTTCAATCATGATCGCACCATAATACTGCATTTTCCCACCAATTTAGCAAAGACTATAACACTCTAGCTTCACTGAGACTTATTATACAAGCAAAGATGACAGATGCATTTGACCACAGGCCTACCTGTAAAAAGTCCATAATGCTTTAAATGCTGCAGAATGAATTTCTCGTAGGAATCATCCGAGGTCTTGATGAAAGAGAAAAAGAAAGACAGACACAGACACTTTATTAGGAACACTGTTAATTAATACAGGGTAGGGCATCACTTTGCATTCAAAACAGCCTCAATTCTTCTTTCATGGATTGAATGAAGTCACGTATTTTCCATAAGATGCAATTCCTGCACATTTTTCAGGTGCACTCTCATGCTGTGAATCTCTGTTTCTAACACGTCCCAAAGGTATTCTGTCGGATTCAGATCCAGTGAAGACCACTGAAGGACCCTTCAGTAAAAAATGCTCAAATAGACTATGGTATTAAAACAATGACTTGAATTGGGTCCGTACTAAAGGGCCCAAAGTGTGGCAAGAAAACCTTCCCCACACCTTATCTTTTTTTTCTATTCCAACCTTTTTTGTTTTCAGATGAGGGACATTTTCTTATTTCTTTCAGTCTTTAAACCAAAGGGGACATTTGTTTCTCTGTATTTTAACCACCCCTTAGAAGTTTCAAATCAAATGCATAAAAAATCCAGTAAGAACAAATAAATGTCCTATAGCCTAACAGGTTTCAGTTCTGTGCTCAGTGAAAATTCCAGCATGAGCAAACTGTTACAAGATTTAAAAAGGGGTTTCATAAGACGATGACTTACCGGGTGTTAGTTAACTTACTCACCTGCATATCATCTCCCGGTTTCCAGCTGTACCTACAACCTGCGTTAACAACTAAACCGATAATCAGCTACCTGTTAATCCTCCCGAGCTCATTAGCTTAGCGGGCGATAGTTAGCTACTTATGTAACACAGATAAGTTAATATGTGACTTTTCACTTTGTGTAAACTCATGGTATGCTGAGCTTGTTCGTATGCACCGCTTGATAACACGTTAATAAAAAAATATCGTTACTGGCCTAAGACACTGAAAAATGATTGTGACTTTGATAAAAGTCAGCAACGGGCTAGTAATAATAAAGCTAACTAAAACAACACGCTCTTTTTATAAACCTTCACGCAGTTGCTAGGCAGTCGACGTCATGGGCAGCGTCGTTACCATGGACACCATGCGCACTTTCCGTACAACAGGCGTAAATTGAGTCAATAGTAATGTTAAAAAATAAATAAATAAATAAAATAATAAAATAATTTAAGCTGATTAGTAAAAATATTATTATATTATATTTACCATCAGTGATAATTTGTTCATGAACATAACACTTCTACTGATAATATTTAAAGTGAAAGAAGCCCACTGATCCGTGTGGTTTACTTGGCATTTAAGTTGTGGGTTGTAACGACTTTATGTGCTGTTTTGTTTTGGACTTCCAGTATTAAATTAAGCTTAACCCTATCTAATCTACAGTATATCACCGTGTGTGAACTCCTGGCTATATGTGGTTCTTCCACTGCATTGTATAGGATGATTGCATGACTTAGCATTAAAGACTGCCTTAACTAGAACTAAGAGGCTCAAACCTGTTCCAGCATGAAAATAAAGACATGGTTTGCCAAGTTTGGAGTGGATAACTTGAGTCCTGCACAGAGCCCTGACCTCAGCCCCGCTGAACACTTTTACGATGAACCAGAACATCAACTGCACCCAGACCTCCTCCCAACATCAGTACCAAGAGCATTGCTCTTGTGCCTGATTGAGCACAAATCCCCACTGCTATGCTCCAAAATTTAGTGGATGCTATGATAACAGCAAATCAGGGACTCAATCTGGAAAAGGTTGTTCAATAAGCACATATGGGTATGATGGCTGTGTGTTACAAACCTTTGACCATGTAGCTTGAAGAACATGTGGCCTAGCGATCTATCCAAATAGGCTAATACCATTAACTATTAGTTAATGGTATTAGCCTACTTGGTGGCACTGTGGCTTGGTGGGACTCCACTGTCCTCCTCATGTCTGTGTGAGTTTACTTTACCGGTACTCCAGTTTCCTCCCACAGTCCAAAGACATGTAAGAGAGGTGAAAGGATATGCAATATTGTTTGACATTGTTTGAACTTGTTACTGATGCAACATTTGCATCAGTGTAACCTTGTTCCTGTCATAAATAGCCATAAAAAAGCATTGCACTGTAATACAGGTCATCTGTACTCATCATATACTCTAACAGGAACACCTGTTCACCTGCTCATTTATGCAGTTATCTATTCAGCCAAACATGTGGCAGCAGCGCAGCATACAAATTCTTGCCGATACAGGTCGAGTTTCAGTGAAACATCAGAATGGGGAAAAAGTGTGATCTCTGTGAACGCGACAAACCAGATTGGGCTACTGATTTGGGATTTTCACATAGAACAGTTTCTAGAGTTTACAGAGAAGGGTGGCAAATATATATCTGTATGCAGAAATGCCTTTTTGATAAGAAAGGTCAGAGGCAAATTGACTGTGGTTTGAGCTACCAGGAAGGGTATACTGTAGAACTTCATATAATCACTCTACAACTCCACTTTCCTGTTCTTTCTTTCAAATGCATTATAAAGCATTGCATATTTCCACCCCCCCCCCCCAAAAAAAAGCTCTTCTTCCAGTTAATCATATATCCACAGAGAATGTTAGTAAGAGAGAGTGTCTGGTTCGAAAAACGTAAAGGTCACTGCAGATCCTTAAGCACTTCATTATTCTTTTTTTTAAAGAATCATTACACAGGTGGTATAAATTTATTTTTTATTTACAACATACAAAACTTTAGTGACCCCCCACCCTCCAACCCCCCAAGCTATATAGAACACTGTGGAAGAAACTAGCATGGCTGTAGATGGCTGGAATTTCTCCACATTGAAAAAGACAGTCTGCTTATAAATCATTATTGCAAAGCCTATACCCTGCACAGACATGTAATCCAATCCACTTGGAGTGAACCTCAATAAACTAATTAGCTGATCACCACAGAAGCCTTGGAGAAAACCAGTGTTCTCCACCAGGTACAATTGTGTATTACTCCATAACTTCTCATGGCTAAAGCTACGGACACAATTCATAACCTTCAAGGCGTCCGTGATATGTGGACATTAAGTAAGTTTTAATTCCTATAGTAAATAGTCTTAAAGACCATTTAAAGACTCATTATCATGGCACAGTGCATCCTAAAAAAAAACACCCCAAAATTTGCCATAATCAATACAAAGTACTAGGCTTAAAGTCATTACATGCTAAAATAAAAAAAAGGCAGGTTGCTCTGCAATTACCATGGATTAACATTAATAACTGTGAATGATCTAACAAGAAAACAATAACATTAAAAAAATACTTTGTACACTGGGAGTTCATTTTTACAAAAAGGAAAAAACAAGTCACGTTGAAGTCTTTCAGCAGAAAAGTTCACCACTTGAATAGAACTGAGGATATAAAAACATTCAGTCCAGTCTAGTTCATCCTGTGGAAACAGGATGAGAAAAGAAATATACAGTCCAGGACAGTCCACTCCAAACTGAAGGACCTGTGCTACGAACTCTGCATCATTTTCCTCTTCTTTAGCAACCTTTCTCTCCAGTCATCAGGCAGAGCTTCAAAGTTAGCATTCTTCGTTGCCTTTCCTCTGCAAATTTGAGGAAAGAAAAATTCATTATTATAAAAACAAAATGATACAGGGTTGAAAATTGAGAAGGATGTTCTTTAAATATCTGCAGATAAATAAAAAGTAGGCTCAGTGCTCAATTTTCCATTGCACTTACGAAGAAAGCTGTTGTTGTTTCCACTCTTCAATGCGCCTATTGTTTAGTTGATCTCGATCTTCGTCACTAGAACTTGACTTCTCCTCTTCATCTAGTTCTCTCTGGATGCTCTGCCATTTTTTAACTAAAGATGGCATCTTAGTCTTGCTCTTTTTCATCTGAAAAACGAGTCTCTTTAGCAGGCTATTCCATGACATCAGTGGAACGTTATCAAAGCCACAGGTCAAGAAGACTAGGCACAGAGTGAGTAATGTGATATCGAGTGTGAGAGCAGGCAAGAGAGACTCAAGAGTCAACCTACCTTGTCCTTCTTTAGCTTCTTAGATTTGTCTGTAGGAATTTTTGTGGGCACTGGCTCAACTGGAGCTTGTGGTGGTGGAAGTGGAGGCTGCGACGGTGCAGCTGGTATTGGTGGAACCAAAGGCTCTGATGGCAGAGCCGGTGTAGCTACTGCAGTCATTCCCCAGTAAGCATTTGTCGTGAGTATAGGGGCTGTGGGATTATGGAGCAAAATGCATTATTATAGTAACAATAATTTGATTAATTTGGCAAAATAATTAATAATTAACATTCAGTATTCATTCTTAATGCTGGGCTCCTCAATCACCTGCTGTAGCAGTAGGCTGGGTGTAGAGTATAGGACTACTGCCAATAGTGATGACTTTATTCAGCTGTTCTGAGCATGCAGCTTTCCTCTTCTGGGCTTTAGCCACAGCTCCTTGAGTGGCTGCTGCTTCACTGGCCTGGGGAAGGCAAATACTTAAACCCAAGTGTACACAGAAAAATGTAACATGAACTATTTCCATAAGGCACAAAAATTTTATCTGTAAAAGAAATTAAAACATGCCCTAAATTCCTCTGTTCCAGGAGCAGGTGGCTCAGCATCCTCATCTTCCATTTCTACCTCCTCAATCTCTCCATCATCGCTGAGGGGTGGAGGAGGAGGTGGCGGAGGAGATTCTGGAGGTGGTGGTGGAGGAGGTGGTTGTTCTGCAGGAGGAGGGGGTGTGTCTGGAGGAAGTGGAGGTTGAGGAGCTGACCAATAGGACTGGGTTTCTACAAAGGTAACAAATATTAGTGTCCTTCAGTGTCCATTTTAGCATCCAGGATGGCATCTACAGCTTTAAGCTTGTGCAAATCAAACTCAGATCAGCCACAATTCAGACTGTACACAAAGACTGAATTTGGTCAAATGCTCAACTAGTTTAGAAACACATGTCTGGAACCTCAGTCATCCTTCTTTGTTCTGACGTTCCAATACTGGCTGTTAAACAGACACCTACCTACTTGACCACTTGAAGCCTCAGAAGGTAGTTGACCTGCATTTCCCTGACAAACTGCAGAGGGCTGGGGTGGCTTGGCATCTTCCTCTTCCTCCTTCACTGCTGGAAATTCCCACTGGGAGGCACTGGTCCGGTCATTCACATAAAAGTATCGCCTGTGATCTCTAGAGGTGAAGAAACAAACACACAATACTGTCTTACTAACTGGCCCCTTAACATGAGTCCCATGGAGACTTAAGGGGAGCAGGGGGTCTCTAGTTCCCTAATGAAAAATGTTGAGCTGGGCTTTGCATTAAGCCCAGGAGAGGAGCCAGATTGGATGGGGAACACTGCTGAAGAACCCACCTTATGCTCAAGAATAAACAAAAATTACAGCAAATCCTGAAACATTTATTGAACAGTAGTCATGGCAATACTCACACAGACAAAAACCCACCGAGATGCCTTTGAGAAGACATCTTCAGAAGAGGGTAAAGGAAAGAGTATTTATACAATCATCAAATGTTGCAAAGAAAAACAGTAAACAAAGTAGATTGGTCTGACCTTCAGGCTCCCACGGTAAGGCACCGTCTTCGCTTTAACTGATGCTTGTGTGCTCCCATGCAGTCACTCTGTGTCATTCACTCTCCCATCATTTTGGGGCAGTCCTGTAAAGTTCAAAGCTCTTGCATGTGCAAGCACCTTCCTAAGAGCTAGTGGACCCTTCTGTCTGATTTGGGGGTGACTGGACACATCTCTTTAGGGCTCTGTTGCTTTCAGTTGGCGCTTTACAGACGCATTCTTATACCACAACTTTGGATCTTTCTCCTTGCTTGGCGACATTTCCCAATACTACCAACCAGTCAGGTGTTTGCCATATTGCAGAGGTAAAGTAGTCAATAGTGACGAGTGTGGGGTGGGAGTTAAGA
Organism: Leptodoras nelsoni; assembly: GCA_028566375.1. Taxonomy (NCBI): domain Eukaryota; kingdom Metazoa; phylum Chordata; class Actinopteri; order Siluriformes; family Doradidae; genus Leptodoras; species Leptodoras nelsoni. The sequence goes on from JAOVVG010000010.1 coordinate 12,763,722, forward strand.
GTTTTTAAGGGAAGGGTGTGGAGTGATAAAGATGTGAAAGGTAAGGAGCTCGTACCTGTCCCAGTGGCAGGACCAGCCCTTGGGAGTGGCGTTAAGTTCGTAATGTTTTATGTGCTCAGCAGCTTCCTGCAACCTGCGGCGGAGATAATTTCCATTCAGAGCTCCTTCTCGCCAATCTGCTATCCGCGTCTACAAGAGTAGAAGATAAGCGAAGATATAACAAAGGGCTCAATAACAATCAGAATTTATATTTCGCAGTTTTTAACATGAGTAACAAAGTAAACTTGCTGAGGTTAAAGGAATAATATAAAAGCTTAATCCACCTCAGTTTGTAACAAAAGCAGCTGAAAGTTAGAGATGGCCTTTTTGTCAATTCCCAAGAATTCCATTTTGCTGGTTAAGGTATTGGCAAGCTCTCCAATCTGAAACTGAAAAACACATGGTTAATGTGGCTATTCAAAATTGAACACCCAAGTAAAGATTTGTTGTAATTGGCAGTTATGCATGAACTTATGCACAAAGCTCTATATTTAATCTTTACCTTGAGGTCTGCTATGCCCTCCTCTTGTGTTTTTGCTGCTGTTCTTTCCTGTTCCTCTTTGTCCTCTTGTTTCTCAGCTGTTTTGGAATGTGCTAAAAAACAAAATAAATGCAAAAATACCCCAAATTGTTGGGAACTTAAGAAGATGAAGACATACCTGAAAACTGAAAATTTTATTGAAGGCCAAGAAGTAGCAATGTCCAAACATTTTATTTACTGTTCAGCTGTTTTGGGGTGTTTTCTTTTGGTAAAGCTACAGCAAAACTACTTCTGATAGGCCACATACTGTCAATGCAGCAACATAATGTAATAACAGTTACTAAGATCATGCCATAGTTAGAGCTGATAAAGCCTTAGAGTTAAAGTTGTAGTGTTTAAGGGTATATATGTTTGTGGTGTTACCTGTATCCACAGGTTCTGCAGTGTCCCATTCTGTTTTGTCAGAGCCTCTGCTGTTTGAGTCAGGACTTTGTGCCTGTTGAAAAGCGGTCTTCCACTTGGTCTTCTTCAAAAGGGCACGAGAACCCTCTTGACTTGCCTCAGAACAGGGGCTTGAACCACCGGCACTGCCATCACCTTCTTCTAAGGCACGAAGTTCAGCCTGCATGGTAAGAGGAGAGTACTACTTTAGACTCTTTATATAAGATGCACTGATCGATTGGCCAACGGAAGATTTTCACCCTGAATGGCGTTGGCTGGCAACTGAGAGATTAATGGTGAGTGCACAGACAGTAGATATAAAACGTCTATGCACCCATGTTAAAAAAAACAAATAGCAACATTTTATGAACAAAAAAAACAAAGCCTTACAATAACATAGGTGTAAGTGTGTATATCCCATTTAATAATAGGCCATGTGATTGTGCTGGTACATTCCAAATACATTAAAAAAATCATCATCATCATCATCATCATCCACATTATCAGTGAAGTGAGTCTGAATAACCCAAAATAAATATCAGCTATTTCTGTAGAATTTTCTTGACATCTTGGTTTCATCTGATTGCTGAAGCCATGGGCCACAAAGAGCTTATAAGCATATACAGCATCTCACTGACAAAAGGTATTGAGCAGGAGTACACAAAATTTCCAAAATGCATATTAGAACACAAGCAGATTTGCCACAAAACCTGTTAGACAGCTGAAAATCACACCTTTGGGCACAATAATGACCCAAAGCACAAATTTAAGTCAAAGGAATGGCTTTAGAAGAAGATCAGAGCCCAGCTCAAAAGCCTACTGTTTAATCCATTTACATGGCAGGAACAGATGTGAAGGATGCCATGTCTTTGGGGGAAGAGTTGTAGTTCATCTCTTGATGTGAATACTTGGCTTTCAGTTTTGTTTTTGATTAAAATTTGAGAAGTATCTCTGCTTTGTCGTGGCTGCAAATTTCCTCTGTTGCTGCCTAGATGGCATTCAGTTTGTACATGATTGATAGTTGCAGGGATTTGGCAAGTGTAGCAGTATGGAGCACATTCATCCCATATCAGAAAAAAAAATGCATCAGCCTTGTATGCCCAATAGACATTTTGTCTCCAACTTGGTGGACTCTTACCCTAAAGTGAGCAGAATAATGCAAGCAAAAGATGCTTTAACAAAGAATTAGTTAAGAGGTGTTACACACTCATGCAACCAGGTTATTGAGGTCACAGCTCCCCACAGAAAATGTTTCAGGACACTTTTGTCTGATGCTGTACATTATATTTCAGTTCTCATATTTAGAGGCCTTAAAATAACAGGATTAAAGATTTAATGTTGCATAAAGTAAGGAACTCTGTTCTTCTCAATAACACTAAAATGAAAAAATTCTACAACCAAATCTTATGCAATGTTTCTTACAGACACAGCCATGTCTTCTTATGAAGCCCCGTCCACCCTAATACTAGACATTATCATTACTAGACGTTACTAATTAAATAGGTGAATGTCTTACCTTTTTCCTCTCTAATGCAAGCTCCAGTTCTTTAGTATCCTCCTCCGTTTCTTCTTCTCCATCAGAGTTTTCTCTAGAGTGGTTCCTACTTTGCTGAATACTCTGAGCAGGGCTTTCTACATCACACCCAGCAGGAGAGCTTGAAGCCACCTCTCCCTCAACCTCCAGAGCATTCTCCACCGTCTCGTTCATCGCTAGAATCTTCTTCCTCCATTTCTCTTCTGCCTCTTTCACTTCAGATGGTATTAGAGGGGCGAGCAGAGAGGCAGCTACCCCTTTCCTCTCCTCCTCATCACTAGTTAAAGCCACTACACTCTCCATGACTTCCTGTGTAAAGAATTAGGAATTATCTATCGTTTAATACTAATGTAACCAGAGCGGACTTTTTAAAGCATGATACAGTATCTGTGAATTAAATGAATAAGAGATTATGGAGACAAAACAAACATCAGAAACATGCCTTCTTTTTTGGTTCCTGTTTTGACGCAGTGACAGTCGTAGCGAAGTTCTGTTCAGGATAACTCGCTGCGTGATGCAACACCTCACTGCCGTTAACAGATGAGCTGTGAAATAGGAAAAATGGTCAGCTGAAATAAACAGCATTTATATTTACAATAAGGCTTCTGCAGAATAACCTGTAAAAGTAAAATCCCTGTTTTTGATACATCACAGTGTTAAAACAAATAGTATATTCCCCTAACATTTTGCTAATGAATGCAATTTTTAATAAGATAAAAAATTCCCAAGAAGTCCCAAAGCTCACCTCTCTGAATACTGCTGTAGACTCTGCATCTGATCAGCCAGATAGTTGGGAAGCTCCCAGGCCACCTCATTAGTCTGGGTGTTCCAGTAGTAATAGCAGCCTGTGTTCTCATCCCATACCTCCTGCCAATCACCCATTTCAACCCCAGCTAAAGCAAAAACACACAAAAACAATAAGTCTCAAGTTTGTTTTCTAGATAGTGAGTCATAAAATCCCATACTTATTATTTTAGAAATTATGTTTCACAGCATCCAAAGCCACAGACACTACACCAATTGCAAAGTGGTCAGATCACTGTACTGTTCACACTACACAGCTTGCTCTCTTGTAATCGCAAATATTTAAGTTGTTGTGGTTTGCACACTACATGAATGATCAACGATAAAAACACATTACACAATCAAACTGCGATTTGTCATGAAAACACATGCGAGAAGCAACAAGAAGGATGATGTTATAACATGCGAGACATTTTTCCTTTCAAAAAACAGACATCAACAAGAAGTGAGTGATCCAAGTTCTTTGTGTGCTGCAGTGAGAGAAAAAAAAACTAAGCGGAAAAGGCATGGGTGCTCCCACTAAATTTCAACAAATTTTCAGACATTTCTTGAGTTTGAGTAGTCTGCGGAACTTTTGCTGTAGCTTGTTGATGTTTATACAACCGTTTATACACTTTATACACTGGTTTCCCCTCACACCGTATCTTGCGTTCTCACTGGTTATAGCTCAACACCACGCTCACTGCCTGTTATAGCCTGTGAAGACTACACTGGAGGATCTGGACTCTCAGACAGGTCCAGATATTTAGCATGCTAGATATTTTTAGGGACTCTACAAGTGAATGATGAGCTTCTCAAATTGCATCTTTGAACAATTCACACATAACTGTCTTCAAGCTGGAGTTTTTCTTGGCGACCTACAAAACCTGTCAGCGAGTGGCTAAAATTGTGTAGTGTGAACTCAGCCGTTGTCCAAGTAACCATTGTCATATAGATAGATACACATACA
>JAOVVG010000010.1:12773355-12786603 GCA_028566375.1 Leptodoras nelsoni
TAGGGTTGTTCCTGCCTTGCACCCTATGCTGCCAGCTAGGCACCGGCTCTCCTGTGACCCTGAAAAGGAATAAGCGGTCAAGAAAATGAACGAATGAATGTTTTTCGTGCATTTTAACAGCACACTTCATTTACGGCTTTGTTTGTTACCCGCACAGTTACTGATATAACCAAAATACTATTTAATCAAATTAATGAAATGGTGCTATTAGTGTTGTGAATTTGCATTTAAATAATGAAATGCTGAATTCGTGTCAGAATTGAGCACTCAAAATGCAATCAGCTCAACTGTATTGTATTCCTCTATGCGTGCTAAAAGAAAACTCAAAGCACATGATTGTATTTCATCAAGGAGCAGTGCAGTATCCATGCCACAATGAAATGTAATCACTGTCCAATCAGAATCCTTTACCGAATTTCATATCTGAGGTTCATATCCTGAGACTAAGATAGCCATTGGAATACACTGGTTTTTGTGTCCCACAAACATTTCTGTGCTGATTTGGATGTATGTTTGGATTCAACATCTTAATCTTATTAAGATCCTGATAGAAGCAACCAGGTTTTGGTTTCAATCACTCACCCAGTTTCAGTAAACACTATATCCAGGTCAGTGTGATGGTGGATTCAGAGCCTATCCTGGGAACACTGGGTATGAGGCAGGAATACATCCTCTACACACTTCCTGCAATCTGTTTGCAATAAAACATTAGAGCAGTTTGGGTATTCAACCCACTTTAAGCCCGTAGAAACATGACAAGTGGCTGTAGAATCAAGATCTATTTGTCTTCTGCCACTGGTTGAGTCCCAGACAGCAGACCAGTGCATTAAATAGTATGTGTTAATTGAACATTAATGTAGGTAACCTCTTATCATAAAGAACATACTGCTTTACCTACTAATATCATTCATTCATTCATTCATTTTCTTGACCACTTATTCCTTTTCAGGGTCACAGGAGAGCCGGTGTCTAGCCGGGAGCATAGGGCGCAAGGCAGGAACAACCCTAGACAGGGCACCAATCCATCGTAGGGCAAACACACACTCACACACACACACATACTAGGGCCACTTTAGAGACACCAATCAACCTAACATGTCTTTGGACTGTGGGAGGAAACCGGAGAACTCAGAGTAAACCCACGGGGAGGACATGCAGACTCCACAGACCAGACCCAGACCGCCCCAGCCAGGGATAGAACCTGGGACCTTCTTGCTGTGAGGCAATGGTGCTACCCACAGAGCCACCGTGTCACCCTACTAATATCATACATATTATATAACATGCTAGTATGCAGTTTTGGTTGCAGCATCTGCCAACTGTCTAACTATAATATAAGTCATTCTTAGGAGGGGTGTCTGTACTTGTACTGTAATTCCCTAGCACTCTAAATAACATACTTTCATAATAATCAAGAACAGAAATTTGAGACATTGGTATTTGGTATTATTTTATTGTGCCATTTCTCTGTGTGTGAACACAACACACTTCACACAGAAGCTGTGAGAATCTCATAAAATGTGCTGACAGTAATCCAAGTGCACATTATATGCCATCTGAATGTTCTTCATATGTACTTCTAATTCTTTTTTACTAACGGGGCAAATAAGCAGCATCTGACGTTGCTAAATTGAGGTTAATCTTTGCACAGTCTACTCAACTCTCCACCAGCAACCAGGAACAGCAAGAATGATTTATCTAAAGCCTATTAAAAGTCTTACATTAAACAGGAGACCCAAATCTGTCACTTCACACATGCATTATTGAGGAGGTGTGGTACTTTTTTTATGAATTTAGCAATTCATCATTGGAATACCCTTCAGTGTCTCATACATATGCTTATATGCACATATGCAATATGCAATATACATATTATTATATTTGAACAAACTTCATAGTAGTGTGAAGCTGTGAGTTATAGTGAAATGTTTTTTTTTCATTATTTCAGGGAAAATATTTTCACAAACCTTTGTTATATCTGTAATTTTTCTTTTAAAACATGAGCTAAGAAACATGCGAGTATTGCTGTTCATTGTTTTGCTACAAAGGAAATATTAGACATTAAACATCATACTAGTTGTACAATTCCCATTATTCATTCTCTGGCAGTTGTTCTCTCGCCTCTATGGACACCTCAGCTAGATTTTCTTCAGTGGAAACTTCAGCTGTCTTTTCTTCAGTGGACACTTCAGCCGTCTTTCGTTCAACTTCATCATCTGCATCATCAACACTGTCAGCCCAGCGACCCACCCGTTTCACACCTTCTCCTACCAAAGGTGCATTAACACACGGATTATGGTCATAGATGATCATCTTAAGGCCTGTCATGTGAATAAGTGGTGGAAAATACTGTATGTGGTTCCTGTCTACATCAATCACTTCCAACCCGTGCATTTCCAGAAGCACTGATGGAAATTTATTCAGGACGTTGCTTGATAACCAAATACTCCGCAGCTCTTTTAACCTCGCCAGCTCACCAGGCACACTCCGAAACTGATTGTAACCCAGATGAAGAGTTTTGAGGTTGGAAAGCTTACATACTACAGATGGGAACTTTGTAAAGCAGTTGTTGTCTAGCCATAATGTCTTTAATCCACTGAGCTGAGCCAACTCTTTTGGCAGTTTGTAAAGTTGATTATTCCCAAGGTAGAGGATGTTAAGTTGCCAAAGGCTGCAAACAACCAAAGGCAGTTCCACAAAAAAGTTGAAGTCCAGAGCAAGAATTTGAAGCTTTTCCAGATTTCTAAGCTCAAGAGGCAGACTGTTCAAGTGGTTATTACTCAAGTAAAGTTTAACAAGCTCATTGAAGACACATGCTCGAAGGGGAAAGCGATGCAGATGACGGCTACTCAGGTCTAAGGTACGATCATGGGGCATCTCCTTTAAGTCCCCCACCAAGAATCTCTCACATCGGTCTGATGGAATGAAGGCCACAGCTCCCCGAACAACATTTCCCATTGCTCCAGCCCACACTCATGGTCCTTTCATGACGTAGATGAGCTTATTAATAGAAATGGAAAACTACATCATCCTTTGTGATCAATAGTTAATAAGTTATTTTGAGTAATTAAGAATCCTCTTATATATATATATATATACTCTTGGTTTTAAAAAGGCATTGCATAAAATATTAAACAATATAGTGAAACTGATAAGCATCATTACTTACTGAAGAGCTGCAGAAGCCTCGTTTTAAAGACTTTAAAGTACGAGTCTCTCTTCCTAATGATTTGATCTTTTTTCTCCAGAAGAATGTGATGGGTTTTCTTGCCCTGCACTCTGCACTCCCTGTGCCTTGCTCTGAGTTTGCTAGCTTCTGTGAGTGCCAAAGATGATACTCAGCTTGCCCCTCCTCATTCATGTTACATGAATTCCAGGCTGTGGAAAGCAGTGCACTGATAAGTAAAGCATGCAGTTGTTAAGGAATGTGGAGTGAACTGAGGCTTGTGCATTTATCTACCCTCACCCACAACAATCACTAATTAAGTAGAATTCAACAGTTCAAACCAGTCAAATGCCACAACAGAACACAGTGTTTGAACATTCACATAGAACATAAGCAACACTGATCAGGTAGCCTTAAAAATAATTTTCTAGATTAGGCACTAAACTATACAATAGATGTATATGAAAATGTTAATATTATTAAAACATATCTTGTTCAAGTACTATATGTTGAAGTTGCAATTCTACTATAGGTAGAATGACATAGTGAGGATAATAATAATTATGGTGTAATTATTAAAATAAAAAGTATAAATGTAAAAGTATTTTGGTATCATTTTGTTTCCAAAACTGACACAAAACCCCCTAAAGTTTAAAAACTCACAATAACAGCTCTGCTCTCACATGGGCATTCATGAAAGAAGTAAGATTACTCTAATAATATTCTTTCCCTCTTTTGGGGTCACCACAGCAGATCAGTTCTACATTTTTATCTATCACAGGTTTTATGCCAGAAGGCCATCCTGATGCAAAGCTGCCATTAACTGGGCATGGGACCAGTACTATGAGTACACTGCACCCCCAGTTGCTTGGCTGAGGGTTAAGGGCTGTGCAAAGCAGCAGCCTAGTGTCTGGGCTTGAATCTTCAAACCTTCAATCAGCAACCTGCAGTCCTAAAATACTGAGCCCAGTACTGAACTTAATGCCCGGGTATAACATAATGTATGTAACCACAAGCTTGCACCTGCAGTAACAACATAGAGATAGCTTTTTACTGAGGGAGAAAGCAACATCCAAATTATATTCTTCTCTGTACAGTGCAGCCAGTATTGTAATCAGCCAGGTATGTGTCTGTGTGAAAAAATGGAGAAAACAATTTTAGAAATAAAGGTACCAAAGTGTACTTGTTGCTGGAGTGGTACCATCAAGGTTACATCTTTAGCACCTTTATGATCCTCATCCAATTCTTCATTAAAAAATATTTAAGGTGCATAATTGGCCCTTAGCGACCAAGTTACACTGCATACACCTTCCCAGGTAAAAGATTAAGGAACTAAAGAGAACTGACCAACCCAGTGACAATGAAAAGGACAGCTTGGTGTCTTTATTTCAGAGTGTGTCCAGTAGAATTAGGAGACATGACAGTAGGCTTTATACTGTTCACGACTTTAAGTACTGGCATTCATGAACATGGTTAAAGGCTTCTGTTTCAAACGACCTTTAAGATTTTGAAAATTAATTATTAGATGTTGCCAATACCAAGTAGGAACATCCATGGCAGCTTCAATGTTTGGCCTTGTAAATACAAAAACTACACAGAAGAAGAATTTTAGAATTTTGTAAAAATATATTATAGCCCTGTTAGTGCTCCTTTTTATGAGCTATGCAGATACTTTGCACTAGGCACTAGTTTGGCCTTGAAACAAAATATCACTCGGAATAAAATGATAAGTCTAGGTACTTCTTCAAGCTGGAGAGTTCAGCCATGTTCACAACAGCAGAAAGTAATAATATGAACCCATTTCAGGCCTAAAATGATAGGCTCGGGGTCAGTGAGGTGTCAGAGGGTAAAGGCTATTCACCCAGCATTCCCAGCGGCAGGATACACAGCCATCTTGGATCTACGAGCCGAGGGGAAATTAATGCGGTTAGTGAATTCTGTCTTTATGAACACTAAAAACACAATCCCGTGCGGTGCAACACGAACAGAAATAAACCCCGAGTAATAGTTTTTGGTCAATTTATTATTGCATGCGCGCTGCGTGCGAACAGATAGCGCTCTACGCGCACGGGCTTGTACGTCTCTGTTTTTGTCTGTGCTAGCTGCGTTAGCATTTAGCTTGCGTGCTAACTGTATATAGAGAAGCCCAAAGCCGCATACTCCCGTCCTGAGTAATATGTGAGTATAGTACTCCAGCTGTGCTGCCGTGCTAACATGGCGCCCTGTTTAGTACGGCAGCGTGCTGTTTTGGGTAAAGTCTGAGAGACGCAGGCCGGTTTAGAGCAGATAAATAGCGGGCCTAAACTCTGCCCTTCTACACCGAAAGCCACTTTGTTAGCTCCTCGGCTAGCTACAGGCTAACAGTCTAACCAGTAAATAATTAAAAGAAGCGATATTGTGGCGCCTGCGGTTTACTCTGAATGCAGGTTAGGTGCAGCGGCGATATTTAACAATTTATTAACAGACTAAATGAATACTAATGTGCGCCTTTGCGTTTAGCGACTTTAGCTCGATAGATAAGTCGGCTAACAACATTTAGCATCAGCTGGCTGTTTAGAGCTCGCTAACAATTGCTGTCCATTTAATTAGCTGACGTTAGCTAGCAGCTCATTCCTGTAGTTTTACGAGCTGGCAAAGGAAGAAACAACTGACTCCGAGACGTGTTTTAAATACATTTCACTAACTCCAGTACACCACACGAGTAATACATAGGCTGCTAGCAAAATAACTTATTATTATTACTACTATTATCATTACTATTCTTATATGATGTATATAATGTTAAGTGGTTAGAATGGTTAACAAGTCTGTGTAGTAGTTATGGTTTATGAACTTTCAGTGGAGTTAAATGGTTAACAACTTTCCCTTGTGTATCAGGCACCTGCTGCTTCTTAGGGCAAAATGATACCCGTCATCACTGACTGTCAGACTCTTACAGAAAAGCATGATTTAATAACTTTACATATTTAATCGAGGAAAGATGAAGCGCCTATTGATGAACAAGCAGCGTCTCATTTTGGAGCTGTGTTTACATACTTGCTGTGTCTTTCAGAACAAAAAGCACTAACTTTAATCCTTGTGTACATAACATGAGCACATAGTCTTGGTCTTTTTTTATCTATCTAAACTCTTAATCTGTCTTGCTGTCTGCAGGTGACGAACGGTATGTTCAGTGCTACGAGAAAGAAGTTTGGAGAGGGGGTCGAAAGTGACTACCCTGATGAGAGTATGTACTATGGCCAGCCGTCGATGTTCCCTCATCGATCAGAGAAAGATGTAAATACAACCAATACTTATTATTATTATTATAGTATATTATATAGTAATATTATTATTATAATAAAATTATTATTAAGTGTTGCACACAATTGATCAGATGCTCAAGCTGACAGTGGGCTACCAGGATTAGTGATTAAGCTTTGCTGTCTGATTCGTCGGGGTTTAGTATTAAAATGGTGTGAGATACGGTCTGTAATATAGACTTGAGGGACAAGATGTAGAAAAAAAACTGAAATGATTGTTTTCTTCTCTTCTTGTTCAGATGCTGGCATCTCCTTCGCCGTCATCGTCAGGTCAATTGTCGCAGCTGGGTGCAAGTTTGTATGGTCCCCAAAGTAAGTACACTGATTTAACTGAGTTTTTTTTTTTAATGAAAGTAATGACGGTGCTGGTTTATCCTAACGTACTGTTATTTTTTTTTTAAACAAAGGTGCACTAGGCTTCTCAATAAGGAGCATGAGCAACAACAACCCTCAGTTAAACCGCAGTTTAACACAAGGTACTCAGTTACCGAGCCATAGCACCCCAACAACGGGGGTCCCAACCATGTCTCTCCATACTCCGCCTTCGCCAAACAGGTACACCTGCTTTTGTTTTTGTGTATGCTTTGCGCACACAAGATAAATTTTTAATAAGCGGATAATTCAATGCCATGTGTTCTGCTTCACAGGGGCATTCTGCCTATGAACTCCAGGAACATGATGAATCACTCGCAAGTGGGCCAGGGCATGAGTCTGGGTGGCAGGACCAACAGTATGGGAAGCTCAGGTCTCGGGAGCCCCAACCGGAGCTCGCCCAGCATCATCTGCATGCCAAAGCAGCAGCCGGCACGCCAGCCCTTCACCATCAACAGGTGGGAAACATGTCAGACTGGACAGCTGTGCTAAGTGACATAAATGGCATAAAGGACAATCCTTCCGGTTGCTGTTGTATCGTATGTGACCAGCATGTATAAATATTAGCATTAATCTCCACACTTTATGAAGTAGTTTTAATTGTCTAGCCTGTGTCAGTAGTAACAAACGCATGTCTGTCATTCCTCAGTATGTCAGGTTTTGGAATGGGTCGAAGTCAGGGGTTTGGTATGAACTCTTTATCGAACAACATCTTTAATGGAACAGGTAAGTTATTTCTGAAACAGTTTGGATATTCTGGCAACTTTAAACGTGTCTGTACCGTTCTGCATTTACTACGTGTCAGTGTCAGGTTTTTATTTTGGATGGTGTCATGTATGTGGAAAAAACGCTATTTGTATTTTCTGTTCTGTATTATAGATGGAAGTGAAAATGTGACAGGACTGGACCTGTCGGACTTTCCAGCGTTAGCAGACAGAAGTCGGAGGGAAGGAAATGGAAACCCAACACCGTTGCATAATCCCTTGGCTGGAAGGGCTCCCTACGGTGAGGGATCATTTCCCCACAACTAACAGTGAACTTTAGACAGAAATGCATCAGCGTATGAGATGGAGTCTGATAGTATCCAGTCTAATAGGTTTTGACTGTCAAGGCTAAATTATGATGCGTTTATGTTCTCATTACAGTCGGGATGGTCACAAAGCCGTCAACTGAACAGTCCCAAGACTTTTCGATTCACAATGAGGATTTTCCTGCACTGCCTGGACCTAACTACAAGGACCCAACGTTGAGCACGGATGAGAGCAAATCAGTCAGTGTTATTCAGCCTTTCAGCACTCGTAGCAAACCCTGTGACCAAATAGGCAAGATAGTCATTTATGTTATTAACTTCTGTTTTACTGTCGATTCAGCAGAACCTGAACTCATCAACCAAGAGCAGCTCCAGTGCAGATGGCCCCAAGTTCCCAGGCGATAAGACATCAGCACAGAACAACAACCAGCAGAAGAAGGGGATCCAGGTGTTGCCTGATGGTGAGCGTCTATTAAAAACCAAGCTGCTTGATGTCATGTCGTCTTCACACATGATTTCTTAAATTTTTTTTTTTTTTTTATAGACATATTTTGGCGGTTCTCAAAGTCTCCTGTAGCTGTAGATTAGGTCCTGTAGAGTTGTGTACTTTTTAATAGCTCACTCGTATCCTTTTCAAGGATTTGACCTCATCCATGTAGGTGCCATGAAAGATTAATTCATGATAAAAGATTTTTAAACCGTAAGCAGAGCCATGCACGGTAATTAAACCCCGGTCACTTGTCCATGTTCATTATGGAATTAGTCATTCCTGAAGATAGTAGTTGATTTGTGACACATGCCATGGTTAGGTGGGATCCTTCTGACAGACATATAGAATTTACGGCAGCTGTAATTGTGCTGTAATACTGTGGCAGCTATTTACACAGGATCAGCAAGCAAGCAACCTTTATATGCAGTCAGAATTATTTATAAGCTTTCATTATGCCTGTTTGCCTTTCTGAGTCTGCAAAAAAAGCAAGATATATAGATGAAACTCACTTCCTTGATTAAAATGAGTACAAATATATTTTTAGTTAATGCTTGTAGTAGGTTTGGGAATATGTAGTGTGATTGCACCATGATTGATTTCAATTCATGGTGCCAAGATAAATGTTTCTTGGCTTCGCCTCGGATTTTCTTCCTAATTTGGTCATGGTCAATTCTCACCCATCAGGCATCTCTCCAACATCATTCAAAACAGAGACAGATACAGGGAGGGCAAGGCTATCATGTGTTTCACCGCATCTTTCTCATGCAACATAAGTGGGTGGAGTAACGCACTCAGAAGTGCTCCCTCCCACTTCTGAACGCATGAGCTCACAGACGCCCGTGATTAGCTAGTGTTGCCTCATCCCTGAAAGCACTGCCAATTTTGCTCTTTGGAATTGTGTCCTCACTTTTCATCATAAATGACAATGCATTCAATCGTTTTAATAAATGAATGATAATAAACGCGTCCCTGACAGCACCGCCAATTTTGCTCTTTGGAATTGTCTTCACTTTTCATCATAAATGACAATGCATTCAATCGTTTTAATAAACAAATGATTGTAAAATTAAGCTTTTTTACACCAGCGCAAAATACATCTAGGAACCAGTTATTTTTCCCATCCCCAGTAAACCCCTGATCTGAAAAATACTGGAACAAAAAATATTATCATGCATGAAGTGCAAAGGGGGTGGGTACCTTAATTGTTGTGTAACTTATACAAGTCTAAATAAGTATCAGCATTCTCTAGTGAGTATTGTGTTCAAGGGTAGTTTAACAAAGAGATATTTTACTTGAATAAACTTGAACATGAGTATTATTGAAACATGATGATTCTGTGATAATCCTATTCCTTTACAGGCAAGGTGACAAACATTCCTTCTGGAATGGTGACGGATCAGTTTGGAATGATCGGGCTGCTAGCCTTCATCCGAGCAGCTGAAACAGACCCTGGAATGGTTCACCTGGCGTTAGGAAGTGACCTGACCACACTGGGACTCAACCTCAACTCTCCAGAGTATGACATGCAATGTTTCTGAGCACTTTTTTTTGCACTTTCATAGTTCTTTCTTGTGTCTTAGTATCCTCCTTCTCTGCGAGGATTTGTACTGTTCTACTGTCTGTTTATACGTCTTGTACACTTGTATGTTTCTTGCTGACATTTGTATGCTGAAATCTGCTTTAACAGGAATCTGTATCCCAAGTTTGCATCTCCTTGGGCCTCTGCACCATGCCGACCACAGGACATTGGTTAGTGTCTGCTTTATCAAGTGTAAAGACTTAGAGCAGCTATTTGATATGCGAAATGAAGATCCTGAAAACTTTATTACTGTTTGCCTTTATTCTTCAACTCTATACCACAATTTTTTAATTGTCAACCAGTAAAGAACAAATTTGAGTCTAGTTTCTCTCAGGGTTTCTCCTCTTGTTGTCTTAATAAGTTTATTTTTTTCCTGTTGACATCTCTGGCTTGTTCATTAAGAATCTAAATCTGTACCAATAAAATGAATTTAATTAATTTTTGGTACACTTCTTTTTCAGACTTCCATGTTCCGTCTGAATACTTAACCAACATTCATATAAGGGACAAGGTACGTGACTGTGAAATCACATGCTTGTACCACTGCCTCTCTGGTAGACACACCAGGTTAGACCAGGCAGAGATTTAACTCGGCCATGTGGAATGAAGGAGCTCTTAGTTTATGGAATATTGAATACATATTAACCCTATACACATTTTAGTCATGAGAATTGTTTTTGTTTGATTTTCAATTAACATGCATTGTTTTTGTTTTTTGTTTGTTTTTACAGCTTGCTGCAATAAAACTAGCACGATATGGGGAGGACCTGTTGTTCTACCTCTACTACATGAACGGAGGAGATCTCTTACAGCTTCTGGCTGCAGTGGAACTGTATGCATGACTCCATACGTTTCATGAACAGATAAGAAATGACACGTCAGTGACAATTAAAAATGAAATTATCAGACTACGTATTATTTTGTGTTGATGTAATATGTATATTATACCTATGTTGCAGCTTTAACCGAGACTGGAGGTACCATAAAGAGGAGAGGGTGTGGATCACAAGAGCACCTGGCATGGAGCCCACTCTGAAGACCAACACTTATGAGAGGGGGACATACTACTTCTTTGATTGTCTTAACTGGAGGAAGGTTGCTAAGGTAATAATTATATAGAATTGTTGAATGGTTGTAGAATTCAGACTGCAGCCTGAAGTTATTTTGCAAATTACCAGTTATACTCCATAATAAAAAGAATGATATTAAGAACTGATATTGGAGAAGTCTAGCTGCATTTACCACTTGTGCTGCAGTATTGTATGACATTTAATGTGATCATATATAGAAATATGGTGGTGTAAGTAGACTGAAGATCCAAAAAGGCAAAACGGAAGCTTTATCTTGGGTAGTCATCTATAGTCATGGTGCTCTTAAGAGTTTTCATGGAAATATAGAATAGTCATTATTCAGTATCCTGGGGTTCTCTACAGCTGCCTATCAGGCTAAAGAGTATTAGCTTATTCACAGTCATAACTCAGTTTAATTAGCCCTTATTTAGTACAAATATTACTAATTAAGCATTTTCTAACCACTTTTCTAACCACTTTTATTTTAAGGAGTTTCACCTTGAATATGATAAGCTTGAGGAGCGACCTCACATACCAACCACCTTCAACTACAACCCGGCGCAGCAGGCCTTCTGAACCGGAGGTGCTCAGGCTCTCTGAGCTGCAGGAACAGACCTCAGCACTAGACTTGGCCAACCACAATCTGCTTTTATTCCTCACCTGTCTGGACAAGGACTGCAGGAGGAGGGCAGGGGGTCTCTACCTTAACTAGTGAGGGGAGACACCATGCCTTACCAATAATGTGCTGCCCAAAATGACACACACACACACACACCCTTACACTGTTTTTAAATATTCTCATACCCTCTTTCTTTTCCTCCTTTTTCATTTTGAGCACCAGTCTGTATTTTGTTTACGCCTCAGATCAAAAGCCTGTTTGGTCTCTGGCTGGAGAACTGACTTGCAGTACGACAAAAGGATACGTTTCGTTTTCCGAAACGTACCGTGTTAGTAAACAGGACAGACACAAAAATCAATCCAATACATGTGAATACAAAAGGGCAGAAGAAAAATGCAATGTTCATTGTTGCACTATTTAGTAATAAAAGAACACAAAAATTGTTTTGTGCTTTTTTTATGTGGGGAAAAATGCTCTTCTCCTGTTTTTGTCTGGAAGGATACACAACCTACTGTTAACATCATGGAATCTCTCTCTTGTCCTCTAGCCTTGTTTTTTTCTTCTCCTCCAGAACATTCCTTTGATCTGCCATCTTAACCGTGCATTTGATCCTATACCCGATCAGGTTTCCTCTGCCTAACTCCAATAATTACAAATCAGACTGTTTTAGTGATCATTGTGGGAACAGCTTGTGGACCATCCTCACACAGGGGGTTATGACTAAGCTACATTGTTCCAGATAAAACACTTCTCAGTCTTTGTTACAATTTTGTAATAAACGTGTACATTTTTTTTTAATTTTTTGGACATCACATGAATAAAGATATGTATGTACGAATGTGTATATATTATATATATATAGATAGCTGTATCTATATATATATATACATGACGTCTATTTTGGAAAAGGTAATTATTCTTTCCTCAGCCTCATTTTTAGGAGGTGAGAAGTGGTGGCATTGTGTGTCAGAAACAAAACAAAACAAAAAAAAAACAAAACAAACATAGTGTTAATAATATTGAGCTGCCAGACAGGGTGTCACAATTGTTACCCTGTGCACTTAAGACCAAGAAAAATATTCAAAAATATGGAAGGCCAGATTTTTTCGAAGTAAGGAAATCTATATCCCAAGCCCCTGAAAAAGATGGAAACATTTCACATGCAGCTGTTTGAATAGAAGCATTTCATAGGAAAAGAAAATTGGTAATACTGCTAACAAAAAAACGAAAAAAAAAACAAAAAACAGACCAGTCTTGTATTTTCTGCAAACGTTGAACGCGTATTTCTTTCCTTTGTAATAAAGCAGAATGGCTTTCCTGAATCAGTGTTTGTCTCTCAATGGGAGCGGGTCAGGGGCTATGAGGAGCAGCAGTGAGAGACTGGCAGTGAGTCTGAACCAAGGCTGAGAAAGAAGACTTCAGCTTCTGCACAGATGTGCACATATTACAGTGACTACAAGGCTGCAGTATTCCCACAACTGCTGAAATATTTTGTGACTGTATGATGAGAGATAGGTGAATATCTAATGTTATGTAGCTTTTTTTCCTTCAAATTATTTAGAGCACATTTAATGCAATCAGATCTTAAAATCTGTATAGTCCCATTAGCTGTAAATAAGT
>JAOVVG010000010.1:12853333-12866264 GCA_028566375.1 Leptodoras nelsoni
GAGGCCGTACACCATACTAATAAATTATTGTGGTCTAAAATGACAGGTGTTTCAGTTTCATTGTCTAACCCCTGTACATAGTCCACTGAAAATTTGTATTATTGAATTAGTATCAAAAACAGAATGTTCCATCAATCACAAAATGAGTGCTCCCTGCTAGGATCGCCTACTCATCTGAACCATCACACAAGCATCCTTCACAACAGACCAGCAGATGTCATCAAAGTGGGCGCGGGGAAGCCGAGCAGTTCTATACTGAGCAGTTCTTATACTATGTATAAGCTTAATTCACTTTGCCTATTTGTTCTAGCACAAAGTAAATAATAAATATAATAACTATGATAATGATGGGTTGTATTCTCTACCACAAAATAAAACAACACACAGATCCATTGGCTCCAATCTGAGAACCATGAGTGTATATAAAGTAATAAAGGTCAATACACTTCTACTAAATTAAACAAATTAATTATTGTTTCCATTGGCTTTGATTAGTTTAATTAGACATTTAAATTTAAACCTGAAAATATTTATGCACAGATCAAACCTCTGACATTTTGAACATCAAGAACCTAAACATCATAATACTGTTGGTCATAATATCTGTTCCTTGGTCTTTAACAAGGTGAACTGCATTCTTTTCTAGCTCTTTCTAAAGCATTTCCTGTATTCCATTTAACTCCTGAAACCCTTTTCCCTTTATGACAGTACAGCCCATTTTGACTGTAAACAAAGCCCAGCAGAATTTACCTCAAAATCCACATATTTGACCAATGTAGGACTGCAGTGAACAGAAGAAAAACCACAAGACAGGCTGGGCAAGACTTGTTGCCTTAACTCAGACTTTAATTCCACTTTGTCAAGCTTCATGTGTAAATAAAGTAAGAACACCAGAAAGAACATAGTAGAAATACAGTGTGATGATGTCTTTGGTTTTTAGCTGTGTAGTCATCAGATAAGTACAGCAAACAGAGCAAATGGACATAAAGCATCTGCACATCACATAGTTTAAAAAAATGTTCCTACCATGTCATTATCTATGTGAGGTATTTTTGTACTAGCAACCTGAGAATACTTCAGAATTCAATAAGAGGTCATTTATAGATCATAGAATATCTTCTTTATTTGCCTTGATTTAAAAGGAGGTGATTCTGAGGTAAATCCTAACTCACACTACATAAAGGTAACTTTGAGGTAGCTATATTCACTTTCTTCCACTGAGGTATATCTAGCCTTGATACATGAGGCGCCTTGGTGCCAAGATAAAAAACAAAACAAAAGAAAAACAAAAAAACCACCGAGGTCAATCTGAAATTCCTGAGAAACTTGCTTTCCAATATGGAAAGACATTTGAGGTGAAGTGAAAATGAAGAGAGGAAATAAAGAATTGAGGTTTGTTACTGTTATTTTTAAGCACAAGGTCAATAAAACCATATGTATTGAGAGAAAACGGATTGTTTATGAACGAATACCCTGGTCCTTATTCTGCATTAAATTATCTGTAGTGACTGATGGGTATTTCTGAAAACTGCTTAACTCCTCCATGGAGTAAAGGAATAATGGCCCAGATTTGTGAGCCTAATTGATCGTCTAACGCCGCCATTTAAATGATTGATATTTGGAACACCACCTGTCCCCACTATGGTCTTGTTTTTTTTTTTTTTCATTTAAACCAACCTGTAGTTTGTAAGGGAAAATAAAAAGGTTGCTTTTGGCTTTGTAAATATCAGTTCCGATACTCAAAACTCTTCTCAAAAGCAATACAATACTTCTGGATAACTAGAAACTAAAAAAATAATGGAAAAACACATCCACAATCAAATTAAAGTAAATATACAAAGTAAAAAATGAGAAGGAACAAAAAGCTTTGACTAGACTGCTAACCAAAACACTTTGATGGAACTATGATCCATTTTAAATAAAGCAAAACACACCAACCCATGAAACTCCTCTATCCACCAAACAGACAGAAACAGAAAGAAAAAAAAAGCAATCCAATCTTGATGCCTGGGAATCCACAATTGAGGTGCACATGTATGGTAAACTCTTCAAAATAATAGTACTGATAGCAAAGTGTTCAACAAACACCCACTGCATGATTTTGGCAGAATATTTTATGCCATGATTGTGTGTAGGTGGATGACTCACTGGGTATAATGCATAGAGGAAGGCATATTGCATTGCTATCAAATGTCTAGAGCCCAGAATTATGCTTGTGACATTATCATTAAAACATCTGAGGTATCTGTTGTGATCAGATCATTCTTATAATTGTTCACTCCCTGAGAGAGTCTGTAGCAGACAAGTGGCAAAGGGCAGAGGTCATCTGCAAGAGGGTGGAACAATTACAGTTCATCTTTGTAAGTGTATATCACTCGGCAGACTGAACCCGATGTCTCGAAAAGGAGGTAGACTTGGCTTTGTAGACCACTGGACTCTCTATAGGGTGAGCGCTCCCAGGGGAGAGAGAGACCACGTGCCTGCTGAGAGCTAAGAGGAGCTACTAGCAGCAGGCTCTGTAGAGCCAGAACCCTTAGAGGAAGAGGGGATGCTGGGATTGACAGGGGCGCTCTGGCCTATGGGTGTAGCTGGGGCTCCAGAGGACTTCTGAGCATACAGTGATCCTGTAAAGACATGACCAATTAGCAAAAAAATAAAAATAAAAAAAGCTAAAACATTAAGAACATTTTGATAATATATAACTGTCACACACCTGAGTAAATGATCCCATTAACCTCTATTGACACTGTGATACTAGCTGATCCATTAGAGGAGATACTGAGAGATAGATCCTGCTTTTCCTCTAGATAAAAGAGAAAACACATTGTGTAAGTAAAGCTGTTATCATTCCAGCATTCAATTCTCCCACCCATCACAAAACACAGATGACATGAAGCCTGAGGACTCACCACGGGGGGCACTGGTAGTGTTGAGGCGCAGACTGGCAGGGTTCACTTGTGAGGCCATTGCAAGCAGGTTCTGCTGAAAGGCTTGCTGCAGCAACCTCTGCTGCTCTTCAGCCAAGCGGGCCATCTTCCTCTCAGGCCCCTCTATGGCAGAGGTGCCGGTGGCCAGAGCTGGGGTACCCATGCCGGTCTCCAGCCTCTCGCGCAGCTGTTCCAAGGTGGCAGCCCGTGCCAGCTGTTGCTGGTGGCCTAGTGCCAAGGCCAGGGGTAATCTACCAGGCAACATGGAGGCTGGACCATCTTCAGGAACTAAACATTCAGATTGAAGAAGAAGAATGAGTGATAAATACAAAAGTATGAATCATACAGAGGGAACCTTTCCAATATCAAAAGACAACTGATATGAATGTGTGTTATAATTGAATCACTTGATCCTTAAACAAATAACTTTAATTGCAATTCTGTTATTTCTAGTCCTACCTTCCAGCTGCTAAATTACAAGACGAGTCACTTAAAGTACTTAAAGTAATACTAATAATTAGAAAGCGAACTCATGGTTATATTCTTTTGCGGAGATCACATGAGTGCAGAAACTATTCACACAGCAATTTTGCTGAATTCATATAAGAAATATAGAAGAGCTAAAAATGGCATTGTTTTTGCTTTAGAAACATACAAAAGCCAATCCTTTTTCAGTATGCAGATGTACTCTGCCCATTTGTTTACCAGGATAAGGACATAGGATGTGGAGGATAAAGGGAATTTTCAATTTGCATAATTCTCAGTATATTTCTTAGCAGCTTTGACACTGGATTTTTCTAATCAGTCCCAGCATTTCTTACAAATCTAGACCATTATTTATATGCAATTAAGTAAACATGAAAAACAAATCAGTTCATTTGTCATTTCAGCTTGTTTCCTTTTTAGGAATATATCCGAGAATGTATTTATCCTGCATGTACTGTAGAACATTGGAACCTCAAGAAATAGACAACCAACTCATCTTTATACACTTTTGCCGTTGTCAATAGCCAATCCTTTGTATTCCACCATAATGTCTGGTTATCACAAATTACACTTGCTTTTCCGATCATGCTCTACATGTATAAGATTCTGCACCCATGTGATACTGAGTCTCCTGGAACATGCAGTCAGTGTAACTTTCACACATCAGCCTGCCAAAACAGACCCTTGACTGTGCCATGGCTAACGTACTCTATTATTATATAATTACTAAAGAAGGTAAACGTGTTAAATATAAGTCACGGTTTCCTTAATTTAGGCTTTAAATACCTAACTACAGCTTAATGTAGGTGAGTGAAATACAGCTGTGATTACCTGTCCCTTTCTTAAGGGCTGTACTTGGTGTGCTGTGCAAGCCATTATTTCCAGAGTTGGGCAGATGCATTTTGGGAGGAGAGAGGAGGTGAGGGGCACCGCCACTGGGGGAAGGGGAGAAGCGGTACAGGCTGCTACTGTATCCAGGCCGACGGCCTTCTCTGCGGTTGCTATCGATGGCAGCCTGCAGCTCTCCAGGAGAACTGAGTCCTTTCTTCTCACATTCATATGGGTACAGGTACTTCATATACCTACAATAAAGATACATAAGCAATATTCAGCATAAAGTGCAACCTGTACTACAACACAAGCCTGACAAAAATGACTGTAAATAGAACTGTGTATTACAGCGACACACTTTAACACAAGTATATGTTCTTACTGTGTGCGGAGGGTGAAGGCAGCACTGGTGATCGAGGTGGGCAGGTTTAGACCTTTGGTGATCTCTCTCCAGATTTTCTTATTGATCACCTCCACCAGACCTCCCTTCTCTGTCACAAGCTTATAGAGTTTATAAAGGTCTAGCACCTGCTTGGCCATGATGGGGATACGGTTCACTGGGGTACCTGGAAACAAAAATAGGTGACGTTAAATTGGGATTTTTCAAACAATATTTGACTGCTAACATCATGAAAGAGATTTTAGTTAGTTCATTGAATCACCCGACTCGTGTTGTGTAACAGTTCTCCATTTCCCACTTACCACTTTATCGATCACATGTTTTCTGTGCATTTATCTGCAATAACATGACTATATGGAGAGCCATATAGGATGAGTCATGCAGGAATAACAGACAGCACTCTAAAGCTAAAACCATAAAAGCAATAAAAGCCTAGATGAGAGATTAACTACTATATTTTCCACACTAAATGTTCCACTGCGGTATACAATGCAAGTCCCTACATCATTTTTTTTGCACGCTTTGTTGAAGACTAATTGTTCTACCATTATTTTCATTTCAGTGTTTAACTGCAATGAAATATCAGAAAGCCTTAGATAACCTGTTATATTGTCTTGTTTATGCTCCAATTGTTTATTCATGTCCTTTATGAGCAATATGGTAGCACATCGCTTTGTTCCAAATGGTTTTTTTTTAAACAGGTACGGCTTTATTTATCTTTTAAAGAGAAGTAATTTGTTTTCATTTCCTTATCACCTGATACTGATACTGTGCCCTGTCAGGCTTCATTTGTCAGATGTTTAAAGATAAATATTGCAACTCTATGCGACTCTGTTCCCCCACCAACAAACGGCCATGCATAAGCATCATCACAATAGTCAGCAATTCATCACAATGGGTGTTTTTTTGACAGACAAAGAAGCACACAATATTAGGTAAGTGCAGATTTTCAGGCTCTGGGCAAATTTTTTTGTCCTTTCACTGACTCAAATCATTTAAATTCATTCAGGCAAATGATGCATTCACCAACCCAAAGGTCACATTCACAATGCATAGGTGCATGCTTTGCCCAAATGTGTAGTGGGATCATACCACTGTTTAAGGCAGACAACAGTCCAATTAATAGTAATTCAAAAACAATTGTTTGTGTTTAGGATAAAAAAAAAAATAGGATTATCTGTTCAATTACAGTTACACAAATGAATAACACACCCACATCAGTGTGATCAAGAGCAACAATCTATGCATTGTACACACAAAGCAAAAACATATCTGCACAATGTGTGCATATGTGCATCCTCATATTAATCGTCACCCATGAGATCAGTCAATACAGACTGATGTTTCCTGAGCCAACGGAAAGACTGTAATGAGTCTCAACTGGTAGTGGTCAATAAACATTTCAGAGACTGAAAACGCTACAACAGCTGTGCTATTTCTCCTTAAGCACAAGTGCTTTAACAAATGTGCTTTCTTGCTTGTGGGAAAGAAGCATGAAATGTGGCCTACAGTTACCTTTAAAATAAATCTCATTCAGACAGCAAAAGAGATCTCCTGAGGTACAATGATATATATTGAACAGCATTTCTTCATCTCTGAGATGAATCTGAGCTCTGTTTCTGTAAGCTTTCAATGGAACCACAAGCTTTCCTCTGCCTCTGAAGTCCTGCACAGGAATATGCCAATATTCATGATGTGTTCATTTACCCAGAGAGCATGCCATGATTTAAAACGGCAGGGTTCCAAGACAGGGTCCAGTACTCCCTAGGGATGGCAAGGGCAAGCTTTGAAAACGAGTAATTTAGCGGTGGGAATGACATTACCCGTTCATGAATAGATCAGTAAACTGGCTCAAGCTCAGGGTTAACCCTAGGTCAACCTAGGGATTGAGAACAGGTCAAATGTGAGGAACATAAAGTAGTAGCGTCAAGGGAGAGCCCATGTAGTGTGTACCATAACCGTAAAACCAACGGAGCTCAAATGCAGCGGAAAAAGCCATTCAAAGTTTTAGCATCAGGAAAGATGTTATAGTATCGTTTCTATGGCTTGGGACTTTTTGACTTTTCAACTGGCCATGTTGCCTATAGTCAAATAAAATAGTAAGTGGAGGTTTTAATATTGTGAATAAAACCTGAAGGCAGACCGTGTTAACGCAGAACCTGACCTTGCTGAACTAACAAGCCTGCAACAAAGAATACAAGAAGAAAAGGTCTGTATCCATTAGGGATATCCATCTAGTAAACTTAATGTGTAGTTGAGCAAAACCAGATACTTTTTTTATTGACAACTTCTTCTCTTCTTTATTATCCCCTTGCTCAGCAAGAAAGAATCAAGTGAATACGACCTTTGGCCTATATAGCCAGGAAACGGCTGCCCACATTAAGAGGCCTTCACTCTTTAATGAAGCAACATCAGGCACAGTGATGGCAGTCGGGTGAAGGAAATACCACAGTCAGACTTAAACAATGCTTGTCTTTCTTACTGTAGAGTCAGTGGTAAGGGGCACAGGAAATGCATGGTTTAACACCAGGTCAGACATCCTGGATGATATGGTGGTTGAAAATGTACAAAGGCCAAACAGCTATGGGACAAGTTAGGACACGTAGATAAGCACTGATCTGTCAGGACAGCTGATCCATGTGAGTAGCAGAAATGATAATGTGGAGCTGTAAGAACATCTTCAGCAATGTGCACTTATAAAACTGCTCACTGCTAGATACTGGTAAACGGCAGAAGGTGCCCTGTCTTAGACAAAACAAAGATCATTCATCCTGGGTTATTTGTTTATTTTGTTAGTTTCCTAATTATACCCTCATTCCAGCCTATTTGTAAACCGAGAGGTAATTGGTTAATATTAAAAACTAGTTGGAGAAAAAGTTGTAAATAACACTGCCATTTATGGCATTTGGCAGAAACCCTTATCCTGAGTGATTTACATTTATCTCATTTATACAACTGAGCAGCTGAGGGTTAAAGGCCTTGTTTAAGGGCCCAACAGTGCCGACTTGGTGGTGCTGGGCTTTGAACCCATGACCTTCTGATCAGTAATCCAGTGTCTTACCCGGTGATCTACTACTAAATAAGGAAATCAATGTTGAAGGGAAATATTAATGATGAAGATGAATGGCTATATTATTTCTGAAGGTAATTTTGTTTTTAATATTATATTATTTATCCATTACTCTTGCAGCAAATGGGTCAGGCTAAACATGCTACTTGTTTGGCAGGTCCATGTAAAAATTCACGTTTGCATCCATGTTCATTTGAACCTGAAAGCGATGGTAGGCAACAATCTCCTTTTAAATTTTAATCCACAAATCCTAAACACAAGCATGGCTTGCCAATACAGAAAGTGGCAGACTGTTTGAAGAGACTACACCTCCACTAAAAGAACTCAGTCAGTCAGCACAAAAGCCCACTGGATTATAACATGCTAAATTTATCTGTGCATCTGCCTCTAATTTGCATGAGCATGAACAAAACTGACATTTAATTACAGACGGTTACTTGTAGAGGGTCATCCGTCTACACAGTAATCGTGCAGCAAAAGGAAGTCTATTTATTGATTTAACAGATAATATAAACTTCCAATCTATTCTACTATCTGATTCTACTTTATCCTCTTGAAGTAACCTACATACAGCACATATGCGTCACATAGGCTAATATTAAGGGGATAAGCCAGCATTAATGAGGCAAAGCCATTTGCTGTGCATGAATACGTTAATGAGGTTAATCAGACATTAATCTTATAGACATTAAATACACATAAGAGTACAATTACATGTAAACCTACACGCTTACTTCTGTCTACCACCCCTGGTGTTGCTCTGAGGTTTGTGTGTAGGACTGTATTTGAACGTTTGGAGCTAAAGCATGCTACTTTGTTGATAAAATAAATTAATATTACTTTTTTTATAAAAATAGAGATGAGTAAGATCCTAAAATGAACAAACATAAAAATGTATTAAAATGCATTTGAATTTAAATAAATGAAATACGACTGCATGATACTAATGCTATGCATTATAAAAGGCCTCACCATTTCAGTCGCTTGATAAGTCCAATCTCATAAGCAATACAAATATCACCAGACAGTGAGTACAAAGGGCATGGCTGCACAATCTCTATCTGTATATATTAAATGAGTTGAAGATAAAGAACAAGTACAGAGCAAAGAACGAGGAAGGGGTGCGGGGGAAATTCTTGTCTTTGCAATATAAATCTCTAGCAGATCACCATAAACATTTCAAGCTTTGAGCAGGGGAACAGCAGAACGCATAAAAACACAGAGGAAATCCATTCGGCAGGATGTCAAAAATGCACCAGAGGAGGATAACAAGCCTCACGAGAGCCAAAGACAAAACGTCCACAAAACAGGACATGCCATAGTTAACATTAACTCAGCACGATATGCATGACCCAGTAATCCATTTCCAACAGCAACAGGAAAAGGCAAGCTGATTTCTACAAAAAGATGAGCTGCATGTATTAATACATTAAGCAGATAATGTGTCTGTCTGTTTGGGTGGGCTTTTTGTTAAGCAAATCATTTTCAGTTCTTATACCGTTCTATCCAATGCTTAGATGATTTCCATTAATCAATCATTTCACAAACATTACCTGCTCCTGCATTTTATACACTACTTGCTCTTCCTCCATTTAGTCACTGTTACCTAAAAATCTTCTTTTTCTATTTATTGTTGTCTCCTGGTGTTCTTGAACCTTTCTGTTGTCTTATTTCTTCAACTGTGTGCCATTCTTTTTATATCAAAGGTGAGGCCTTACATTTTAGGGACTCATTAATCTTCTACAAGAGGACAGGAGGCCCCTTAATCCACCTCTCCCCCTTCTATGTGACCCCCCCCAGGGCCTCAAGCAAGTGGACACCCCACCTGCCCCCCACTGTGTACACACACACACACACCTCACCAATCTTGCCTGCAGCCCCTGCTGCTCTCCTCCTCCACTCTTATCAGGTTTCAGTCACTTTGACAAGTAGGACAATGCATAGAGGCCCATGAGTATCGAAGTGTGAGTGTGTGTGTGTGTGTATATGTGTGTGTGTGTGTGTGTGCTTCATTAAGGAGCAATGTTTGACTGATTCAAATTCCTGAAATGATCAATTGGGACAAAGACTGGGAGCTGTATTTCTACAAGCAATCAACCATGTAAATTGCTGATGACATGGCACAGGATCTTCACATTAATCTCGAGGCTGCTGTAAGAGTGACACAATCAGAAAAAAAATATTGTTTTGTTTGGTTTAACTGTTTAGTGCAAAATCCGGATTTGGCTGCAGACAATGCAGGTGACGTTACGTAAACTTTAAATCCCGAAGCGATCATCATTCTGCCCTACTCTGTATGTAGGAAAAAGAACTGATAAAACAACATCGTTCAGCTTCCTCTCAAGTGGGCCTCACTAAACTGCCTGACAGGAACAACTTGAGGATTGTTAGAAACCCCATTTTTCACTGTCTGGCTCAACTAGCATGTCTTTCATGCTAACGTAGTCAAACAAACATCATTAATCATGAGGAGCAGACCCCACCGACAGACATTTGGCATGATCGCACATTTGCCATTCGCCCTCCACTATTACATTCAACTTCTTGACACCTCCAGTTACATACAAACACACAGAGGGCCGGGGGGTGGCACACAGGCACAAACAGATCCCCATCTGGTTGAGTTTAAATCCTAAGGTAGGGGTTAACAGCCTTGTCAAGCTGTGTTCCTGAAAGCTTAGCCTGTCTGATGACACTGCCAGGCTCATCTCATTGTCACAATATGACAATCTCAGAAGCTGAGTACACGTGAATCCACTTAAGCCTGGTGCACACTAAAGGATTTTCAAATCTTAACCAATTTTAAAAATGTAAGAGACCATGGACGTAATTACACATGTAACCAATTTTTTATATTTAAATTGCAGTGGCTCAATTGTTAAGGGTCTGTGTTACTGATCAAAGTTCAGGGGTTCAAGCCCCAGCACTGCCAAGCTGCCACCGTGGGGCCCTTAACCCTCTTGGCTCCGGGGACGCTGTATCGTGGCTGACCCTGCAATCTGACTCCAACTTCCTAACAAAGCTCACAAGAAAAGAATTTCACTGTGAAGTAAAGTATATGTGACGAATAAATAGTATATGTGACAAATAAAGATGTCTACTTCCTCAAAAATAAGAGGGCACACACCAGATGATTCAGCAGAGATGCAGGACCACACATTTGCTGTTCATACTCAGAGTGGTGATATCTGGGAGAAACTCATGTGACTTCAGAGCAAAACAAACAGGCAAGCAAACTATTGTCCTTAGCTGCTTATAGTTATGCGTGTTGTGCACCGAAAAACAAAATATGGGGAAAAAAATATAATGACCGAGAAGACTGAATCAGCATTGCTTATACATTTTACAGCTGGAGGTTAGCTGGCAATAAAGTTTTATTGCTAGTCTCAAACAGGGATAGTGCAAGCTACTGCTGCAATCTAAAAGTATTGCTACTTGTACACGGACATTATTTGTACACAAATAATGTTATATATAATGCTATCATTATTTGAACACACTGATCGACGCAACGCCCTGTGCATGTTCTACACATGCTTCCTGGTCAGCTTACACTTATTGGCTAATATGGGTTACTTCTCAGTATTTCATCACTGTTCTCTGCACACTACAGGATTCTAAATCGCTGTTCCTTTCACACTGCAGGAGTTCAAGTCCTAAATATCAAACATACTTGATTTTTTACAATCCAAAACTGGGAGGCTTTAATCTAGTCAGTAACATATCTGCAAACCCCTCATTCTACAGGTTCTTATGGGCAGATAATGGGTTCAGATCAGCCTCGATTCAGGGTTATCAGGAGGAGTGGATTGGCCTAATAGTCCTCTAGTTGGGGACAACTTTAAATAACTCCTGAGACTTGCCCTTGAGCAAGCTGTGTGCTATTTTCAGTCCCTGAACATTATGAAGGCACATGAGAGTCAAACAGTTTTTACAGTTATGACTTAAAGCATAATGTCTGCTTGGGTCATAGGGAGTGTCAGTAATAATGACCAATACAAATGTGTAGGACAGTGTACATTTACATCCTGTGGGGAAATTGTTGGAGTTTTGGACCAAACACAAAACATCACGTGTTAAGGTCCAATTGACTTTTTCAGAGTATGAACTAAATAGTGTACTCTTAAAATGGTTAAGGAATCAAAGAGTAAAGAAATGTGTTGCCTCACCTCTTTTCTGCATGAAGGTGAACAGGTCATCTAGAAACTCTTTCCGGTTAGGGTCACCGTCAAGTTCATAAAGCTACATATTAAAAATAAACAGCATTATACACCATAATTTCTCACATGACATTATTTATAGCAGCATTACTACTATAAGGTGACTGTCTAAGTTCCTTGACATGAATAATGTAATGGTTTTGTAAATGTATCCTTGCTTATTTTTCTTCAATACTATAAATTGATCATTTGTGAAAATAAAATAAATAAACTGACAGCCTGATCTGGGCCCATCAGATAACATTGTGAAACCAGGTCAATACCTCGCTGGTAAAAACGTCTCAGCCATGAATTTCGGTTCTTACGTTTACCTTGGCAAAGTCTCTGGAGGCCTCCCCTCTTCCTCTCCCTCCATCGCTTTCTTCATTCCAACTCGCATTACCATTCTGTGGAACAAAAGAGGCACTTAACTCCAAACAACTGGATGGCAGAAAACAAGCCCCATAAACATCAGCAAGCTAAAGACTCAACAGAAAAGGAGGCCACCGAGTCAAAACTAGGAAGAACATTCCGAGGACAAAGAAAAGGTTCAAAATAAAGTCAGTGCTGACGTCTAAACCCTGTAGAGCTCACTGCTTCCTGATTCTTTTTGGTTTTTCAATTAACTTGACTTTTATCTTAATCAGAAGATATTTTATTAGAGGTTTTCAGGTATTTAGATTATAGGGATTTTTGTCAATTTCTTGGAGTCCACACCATCCGTGGTCCTCGTGGCAAGCTATTAAGAGTTCCTTAGAGCATATACTCTTTGCTTGATTACAGGCTATCCAGTTTGTCTGCCTGAGCAGCTTTAGAAACGACAAGGCAGAGTGGTAATAAAGCAGTTTTACAGGAGCTTCCCTCCATCCCCCTCTTTAATATGCTAAGTGAATCACAGCTGGGGAGAGAATGGTTTCTTCAGAGTTTATCACAAATACACACCAGCTGGGCTCACACCAGAGGAGACACTCAGCAGGGGAACTGTGCAGTGCAGACGTACTGTGTAGTATTGTATATA
>JAOVVG010000010.1:12866364-12876885 GCA_028566375.1 Leptodoras nelsoni
TACACACACACATACATACATACATGTGTGTGTGTGTGTGTGTGTGTGTGTGTGTGTGTACATCTATACAATATAAGCCTTAAAGACATTAAACACTGATAATAAAATACTGATAAGCAGTACTGGCGCACCCAATGTGACCAAACAGGAACCTTTAGCTGTACATTCAAACTCAAGAGTCAACATTTTGACCCTTTAAACGTGTTCAACTGCATTGTTCATTGAAGTGACAGCAATTAGATTCACACTCGCACTATACAACATTATATCACAGTCGACACATTTAAAAAACTGTGCAAGCTGTTATCAGGCTTTGGCCTCACCAATTATATTAGAGAAGACTGATAGTGAGAGAGCAAATTAGCCAAGAGGAGGAACCAGATGACCATCTGGGTCAGAAAGAGGAAATGAAGTCCCCAACCCCCATATCAATTCAATAGAAACTACATGTGACCATGTCAAATAATTACTCTGGGAGATGGGACAAACACCTTATGTTACCAAGTGTGAATGCACTGTGAGAGGTTGAGTGCATACAGTGTAACACCCTGAAATGTGAAGAGGGTGTTATTTTAATTTACTTTAAGTATAAAGGGGGAAACTTGTTACTCTGCATATGGTGTGAAAGACAGCAATTCCTGATTCCTAAAAGATATAAACACTTCTTGAAATCAGCAGAAAAGGAGAAACTGTGACTTCAAATAAATTTGTTTGGTTTTAAGAGAAAAATCTGATTGTTGTGTCACAGGAAAACCTAGTCACATTGGCCTTGCATTTGACTTTACAACAGTTCCAAAAAACACTGAAAATACTGACTCATAAATTACTTTCTGAGTTCTTTCCCTACAGGAACATTCACTGTCTCTGATCAGAATTCCTACACAAACATTCTGAGTCATAGTTACACCATTCATGCTACTAAAACCTACGAATAATCTTCGAACTAAACCGATTTAATCCTAAGTGTCAATATCAGTCCTGCGGTCCACTGATGAGCATTTAACATTACGGTTTTTAAACTCTTGGCTGTACTCGGTTGCTGAGAAGGCACTTTAATCCCACAGGTTCTCTACTATCCCACTTACAGCGTTACTGCATGACAAAGCAAAAGCTGATCAATGTAAGGCAACACACCCAGCATTCAATGAAAGAAACAACAAAAAAAGTGTGACTATATAGAGATCAACCGTATAGAGATCAACAACGGGCAGCAAAATAAGAACAAGACGCAACTGTAAATTGTACACTGCATGTGTAATAACAGTGTTGAAATCGACTTTAGACCAGTATTACTCAGTCTACACGCAGAGGAAGAGCAAAGCACCATATAGGAGCCTATAACTGCTAATCTGGACGTCGGCAGCTGTTTGAGGATAGACTGGGTGCTACATCAAAGAACAGATAGCCTTTAAAAGAAATGGATACAGATGTGACTGTCCAGTACAATCATGGTGATTCTGCTTCTCTTTAATGATGACAAAGATGACTAAGGCTTGAGATAAACATGCCAGATAATGGACTACATCTTTCCTGCGAGAGTTTGGTGAGCAGTGAAAAATCAGAAATCTGTAAACCTATAGCCGTTTAGAGCACATATTTCATACATACTCAAAGTTCTTATATAACAGTATACTGGTTTGAGGTACAAGTATCTTCACCCTTTCTGAATCAAAAACAACCTCAGTCAGGTTAGGACAGGCGTCCGTGGTGGGGGTTGGGGGGTGTGGACGACAGACATTCTAGACATTCTGAGAGGTAAAGGAAATGGGCAAGGAAATAAAAGCAGCCCTCTTTGCTTCTCCATCTACCTTTCTGCTCAATTACCACCCCCATCCATTACTACTTCAGTTACGTCCAATGAACTTGACTAGAAAAGATCACAAATCACAGGACACAGCCACTCCCTCTTTTCTTTGTTCATGCACAAACCCCTGGTGAGAATTCTCACCGTTTCAGGAGAAGAAACCCTTAATGCCACTTGGAATGTTTCCTTTGGGCGGGTCTGGACACCAACCTCATACCCCTCCCATACCTCACATGCTCACCCGAGCCTTTAAAGATTTTTACTATCAAATACCTCAGATTCTGGCTTCCCTACCACAAAGTTGAAGGTACACTACTGAAAAGTCAATGCAGTGTATTGTCTTGTCTCTACTGGAGATATTTGAAACGACCATTTGCCGCAACGATTTAGCTTACACAAAACTGCTGCCTAGTTCAATGCAGGAAGCCAAAAAAATGCTAACCTTAATGACCAGATCTATCTCACAGATGGCTGCACTTTGCATTGACAAGACCGATCACAGGACCCAAGAGAGTTGTTCAGTATTAATGCCCAATAATTCCTTTTAATCATACTAAGCCGGCCAGCACACGAAGCGCAACAGAAAACAAAAGCATGGGGTGGAAATGCTAAAAAGTTCATGTTACATGAAACCTGTAGCTAGATACCATTGCACTAAACTCTAACCACGCTATCGCACTATGCAAAACGGACAAAGGTGGTAAATATTCTGAGGTATTCTGAAACATATCACTGAGGTATCTCAGTGAATGCAAACGCAAGGAAGCTTCATTTTCATACATGCATCCAAGTCGCCAGAGCTTCCTGTTAACCACTGCAACAATAAACATCAATATAATCAGAACTGAATGCTAGCAGCAGCTGCTTCATTCGGCAAGCGCACGCTTGATGTGTTGCCAAAGTGACAATTAAATAACCCAGCAATGTGCGACAAGATTGCTCTCCAACCCACAAAAGGACGACCATTTATTCACCCTGTCTTTCAGAGCAGTTGAATAAAATTATAAATGTGGCCCTGCTGTGAGACTGACAAGATACCATGGCAACATCTCTTTCATACTGTGAATTAAAGAAAGCCTTTGTCCTTCAGTACAAAAACAACTTCCACTAAACACGGCAAAAGCACAGATTGTAAGGAGCAGCCAAAGATTATGTGAAATCACAAGCAAGACCTTGCTATTCCTAAAGCGAAAAACGTGTGACTAGTGTGAATTCATCAACCTCAAACAACACTTCGACACACGCACAAGGGATAGTAGTAACATGCGTCTTGCTAAGCGTATTTGGCTATAATTCAGCACACATGTCTCTGTGCCCACTGAGCCTAATTATACCAGCATTAATCAAACTAGATTAGCATGCTAGGGGCCAGAAGACAATTGGATCACTGAAAAACCACAACCTACAACCAGTGTGTGTGTGTGTATATATATATATATATATCCAAATACACACTGTACCTAGGAAAAAACACCAGTCAGCTTTATTTCTGTTGAAACAGCTAAATCCTTTCCATCACATTGCCATTCTGCAACTATTCATACATTACTTAATCTCATGACTACCAAAGGGTATTCCTCCAGCCATATGCATGTGACTTTAATTAGCAAAATTGATCTTCGTGGAGACAACAAACAAAGCAGATTTGATTTTTTTTATCTAAACACCAAATAATTGGGTGATTTCCTAAGCATATAAGCACATAGTACCAGAATCCCTGACACTGTGTAGGTGTTTACTGATTGACTTGTCCTTTAAAGTGTGAAAAGCTTAAAAAAAGGCAACCCCCCACCCTCATTTGAAAATGCCATTTGTGGCATCTGTTCTCTTTTGTGTAGCCGGTGCCATCAAACCAGCCCCCCTACACACACTGCAATCTGATACTGTCACCACTGCAGAGCATCATTAAATACTAAAGAGCAGGCATGAAAAGCCAGGATAAAAAGAAAGCAAAGCAAAACAAAACATCAAAAAAAGGGGGAGAGGAACAAATTCTGGAGCCATCAATAAATTCCTTTCACCGTGGCAGAGACAAACCACATGGCCAGATATCCATAAAGCATACATTAACGCAATAGTCTCTCCTCCTCTCTATAATAACTAATATGACCACATAATGCTGCTTGCTTCGGAACTAATACATCATCCCCATAACCAATCCCTAAAAATCAACAATAACGTATTTAGACAGATAACTGAAAAAAGAAAACACATACATGCTGGAATCATGCTTTTGATTAATTTCATAAAATAAAAAATATGGCCTAAAACACTGAACTGACACTGGAACAACACTATTCAATAATTGTCACGTGTATTACGTTTAACCTTACTTAAGCACTAGGGTCAAAATGTGGTGAGAAGTAAAATATATCTGAATGCGTGTTCAATATACCATACAGTGTCTACAAACTAACTGGTTGTGTAAACGAAGCTAACAAAAGTCTTTTCGATTAGATTAGAGTAATGAAGCCCACATCCAGCCAGCACGGCATGAAGGGTGCACAGGAAATGATATTGCCCACACCCACCATTATCCTATAAATATATAGTGACATGGGTGTGACCAAAACAGCAGAGTGCTGCCCATCTACATGGAGCCTCACTTCCTGCCATAATAGCTTTATTGCTGGGTGCTCCCTAGGGCTGCCTCTAAATCACAGCTTACAGCTTGTCTAGCATCAAATAAAATTAAAGAATTTTAATAGTCCAAAAAGATTCTGATAATAAAAAGGTCAGTAAAATTTAAAATGCTAAAGCTGGTGTTTTGAATCATTTCCATAAATCTAAAGTAAATCTCAAATGCAAATTTTCACTTTCACCCTCCTATCTGCAAAGCACAGATTCAAATGTAAAAATGATCAACGGTGCTTGATTAAAACATTGACATTCTTGTGTACAAAAGTGTGGAGGTCAAAGCCGTTTATTTCTCTGCATGCTAGGTTAATGACATGTTAATAAGATTTCTCTACTATAAAATATGCTTTGATGTAAAATGTTACACCAGCAACAGCTATGAGTGCAAAAAATGCACATCTTTGAACCGTTATAATAAAACAGAATTTATAGTATAAGTATATTTATGTATTCAAGCAATCACGGCATGCGAGTTTGTATGACTGGACTCCTGTAGCAGAGGCACGTGCCTCCAACAACCTGGCCTTCTGTCTGACAACACTGGCGGTGTGTCTCTCTGGACAGAAGCCAAGACAGCAGTACACTGCCAAGTATCTGTTCCAAGAATGCACCTCCAGCCAGGAAGAACAGAGGAAAGTGAAAATGCAGGAAGAAAAAGAGAATGAATGAAAGAGTAAATGAAATGCCTGGTCTGCTGTGCAGCCTGCCTGAAAACCACACTTGGAAGACTGACATACGAGGCATGCACTAATGAATATGACTTTAGGGAATATATACACTGCATGCTGTTTGACCATTCTGTTTTAAATCATAATATATTCAATCATTTCTTCAAACCACTTAGAACATATCTCTGCCATACAGACATTTCTATGAAGATAGAGAAAAGTCTAGTCCAAAAACACTAACTCACATAAAAACAAGGTTTTCAACATTGCTTGAAAAGGTGATGTGAACAAAAGACAAACCTGTTTGATAGAGTCATCAAAGCTCCAGTCAGCGAGGCCATTTGGCGTGTTGAATGAATGCTGCTCAGTAGGGGATGGGCTGTCCTCGGGCTCATCCTTCACTTTTGGTGGAGGCGAGCGAGCTCTCTTTTTTGCAGCTGATGGAGACGCAGCGTAGACCGGGAAAGGGTACGGAGCAATGCCCAACCCCTGCTGCTGAAGAGCCAGGCTCTGCTTTCTGAGAAACTCCAACCCCTCGCCTTCATCATCCTCGCTACCGTCCTCACCGTCCATCATCTCCTCATCCTCCTCCTCTTCTCCAGCAGAAGCTGGTCCTCTGTTCATCTCCTCCTCGTCTTCCCCACCTTGCAAACGACTTTGGGTGGAAACCCTGTTTGGAGGCCCTTGACTGATCTTCAGCGCTTGTTCTCTGGAGCTATTGCTGAAGTATTCTGGGTTCACCGGTATTCCCTGGGCACGGGCTGAAGCCATGATGGCATGTTGAGCAGCGAGCTGCTGGGCGTACAGGATGTGGGCTTCGCTCGGGTGTCGCTCTTTTCTTTCCATGTCCAGTTTAGCTTGCTGCTGCCTCTGGAGCTGCTCCATAACTGCCTCGAGTTTAACTCCGGCCACAGCACCGAGTGCTGTCTGAGAGAACGCTCCTGCCAGGACACTGTCCTGAGATAAGAGGGGCTGAACACACAAACATCATTAGTCTGAGCAGTCGACCAGCATTTTGGATATAGTCCCAGTATTTTTGTCTGGAAACCAACACTCAAACTTTCTTGAACAAGGGTTTTACATAAAAAGATAAAAGCTGTTTTTGTCAGAACAAACCAATGTATTTTTAGATTAGACCTTAGATTGGAAACTTAATCCATCTGTGAATATTAAAAAAATAAACTGTTGCTTGGAGTGATCCTGACCACACCAGTTATGTACTTTACCTATGGGTTAATCAGACTGAAGGCTGAATCCCATAATAACCCCTTACTCTCTACTAACTCCAGTCTGATTAGAAGTTTGTGCGCCATATGAGAATATCATGGAGGCCAAAGAAATAATGGCCTCTTCGCTATAGGATCCAAACTGGGGCGATTATAGATTCAGACTCCTCTTAAATCATTTCAGGAATCAAAAGTACAAAGTTACCTGGCTGGTTAAAGTTACAATATGATTAAAACACAACTTTATAAATCGGAAAACAGCATGCAGGCCTTTGTTAGCAAAAAACACACACGGTTGTCCTTTGACCCCGATCCGTGGCTACTTGGCACCGGTGACCGGATTTCCGGTCAAACACGGTGTCTCTATATACTACATTTAAATAATTAATATCGTCCAAATTAACTGCATTCAAGCATTTGTAACTGTATCTGTCAAAAGCTGTATGGAGGTCATAAACGAGTGAGTGAAACAGCCGAAACATGAACACTGCGCGACTGCGGCGGCTTAAAAGTATGGCGCATTTCCAGGCTGGCCGTCTAATCTCCCAGCTCCCTGAGGACAAGCAGCCGAGCGGCAGCAGCAGCAGCAGCGACAGCGGCGCGTGTTCCTTACAGGAGATTGTAACAAGAAAACCGCCACATTTCCCAAAGTTCACAACGACACTGTTATTTGTAACGACTGTAAGATCCGCAGCGCGCAGACTGGAGAAAAGCGCAGTCGCGACGAGTACAAACTGAATTCCGGCGACGTAAATAAAACTACAGTCAACAAACTGTACGGACAGAGTGGGAAATTAAAAGTGCGCAAAAACCCACGTAAACTCAGTTTATACACTGTTTGAGGGTTGGATGTGTTGGGAATTTTACAGTAGCAGTAGCTATTAATCAGCTTGTGTGGAGTTGTGCTCACCGTTTGCGCCTTGCTGCTGCTGGAATTGTCCACCATCCCTATTTTTCTACACCGAGTTTTTTTTCGTCTCTCCAAGCCGTCCGTGCTCGATCAAAACGCCCAGAGTGCGTGCATCCACCCGACTGCTTAATATTCCTTGTGATAAGCCTCTGATAGTCCTCTGGTGCTCCCAAGGAAAAAGAAAATCGATGTTGGGATTTAGGGGGAAAAACAGGGGGCCAGCCAAAGGGAAACGTTTGCTGACCTCCCCTCCTGAAGTGGCGCGTGCATGGGGACTCCCACACTCCCCTTGGCTTTCCTCCACCCACCCACACACTCGCACTCTTTCACACACACACACACCAGTGCACAGCCAGAGCCAGAGCCCGCCTACAGCAACAAGTAGGCCCTCCAGCACGGTGCAGTCCCACACGCCTTTACACACACTGTTCTGGTGAAACAATTGTCGGAGATGCGTCCAGTAATAGCGCTTTATTCCACTTCATATTTATTAATTGGCCAGACCAGACTCTCTCCGTGGTAAAATGCGCAGTCGTGGTCTTTCCATCGGCGGTTAGCTCAGAAAGCACTAATACCCGAGAAGCACGCTTTCACAACGGATTCAGGGACCTCCAGGAGTCTGCGGTGTAATTTCAGAGGGAATTCTACTTTTTATTTGCAGTGTGATGAGGGTGAAGAGAGAACAACGCACTTCGACACATACCTGTTATGATTATTTACCATTTATTTGCTCAGCCGCGGCCCTGCTGAAATCTCGATTCTGATTGGCTAGAAGTTGTTGACTAAGTAAAGATTACATCAGACGTGCTGTTACAGGAACACAATCCACAGTGTGACGGGGTTTTCTGTCTTGTTTTTGTATAACAATCATTTATTATAGATTATGAATGATAGATTCAGCCAACTCCAGATTGTACAGCTATTTAAACAACCACATTTATTTTTATCTTCACTAACAAGCAATATTGTTACAGCTGGGCTACATTCTCTGTCTCTGCTGTTTTACTAGAATATATTCATGTGCAGATTCAATGTTTTTTTTACTCTATGAAGCAGTTTTAAATTTCTGAACAATTGCTGGACAGCAGTGTGGTTGGCACAATCAAATTAATTGGGTTAGCTAACATATATATGTGTCATATGCCACTGTACTTCTATGTGTTATCTAATGACGTACTTTAGATGTTTTGCCAAGATGAGTTGTTAGATGGGCAGCACTGTGGCCTCACAGCAAGACAGGTTCAATTCCCCAGCCAGATGACCAGGGTCCTTTCTGTGTGTTCTCCCCGTGTCTGTGTGGGTTTCCTCCCAGTCCAATGACATGCAGTCATGCTAAATTGCCCCAGGTGAGTGTGAATGTGCCCTGCGATGGACTGCTGAACTGCCCAGGGTGTTTCCTTGCCTTCCTCAAAATTAATTTTGCGTCCAGATGTTTAATTTTAATTTAGTTCCTCTTAGTAGTTTCATTATATCAGCTATAAAGTTATTTCCTCATGACCCCCCCCCTCACCCAATCAATTTCCCCCCATATTGCTCCTTTTGTGATCTTAAGGTTCATAACCCCAAAACATACCATCTGTAGTTTTTATCATTTTAATCATCTTGTTAGACGTCTGCTCTATTTTCTGCAACTCCCTATTCGAATGCACTACGTCCCAAGTGCACCAAGGGTTAATATAGTTAATTTTTTAGTAGTTGACCCAAGCCCTCAAACGAACTTGCGTGCTGCCCTCTAGTGGTGTGAGTTTACCATCAAGCGATTATTTTCGTGCATGTTCATGACAGGTGGAATCAAGTGCTGATGTTGCACAAAAGTCGTGCAGCCGACACAGTATGTAACGTTACAGTGTAATAATACACAGTTGTAATTCAGGAACAGTGACTAGATTCAGTAAATATATATATCTCTCCCTTTATTAGGTCCACCAGTATTTTACAAGCA
Organism: Leptodoras nelsoni; assembly: GCA_028566375.1. Classification (NCBI taxonomy): domain Eukaryota; kingdom Metazoa; phylum Chordata; class Actinopteri; order Siluriformes; family Doradidae; genus Leptodoras; species Leptodoras nelsoni. The sequence continues at coordinate 12,875,552 of JAOVVG010000010.1, forward strand.
AAAGAACATTATACAGGCCAATTAAATATAACACAAATATCATGACATGTGGCAAAGACTTCAAGTACAGGAGGTCCACTCGGTCCCGACAATGGCCACGATCCCTCGGAAGACTCTGTCAAAAGAATACACAAGAGAAAACTGACATGTTACGACTAAATATGCTTATTTTGCTCACTTTATAACAATCTGCTTTTTTTGTTGTGCAATGGCTACACTTGCTTTGTTAAAGGACATCAACAACATGCATGTTGGTGTGTTAACAGAGGGCCACCAGAGGTCTCGATGGTCATGTACATTGAGCAGCAGTTTGTTTGAGAAACTGTCATGCTACCATGATGGATATAGCCACATTGCCTTGGGAGTACTTTGGAAAATGATAATCATTCAAAGTCCGCATCAAGAAATGGGTTCTCTGGGCCTGAAGTCATCCGAGATGGATCGTAAAAAAAGTGAAAACGTGTTCTGTGGTCAGACCACGTACAAATCCACATTTCAGCGTGATTGATGGTTACTTCCAATTAAACATGTGCAGTCATCATTGCTTTGCATCAAAAGAGCTTCACAGGCAAGGACCTTAATGGATTATCAGATCATCAAGAACTTCAAGGAGAGATGTTCAATTGCTGTGAAGAAGGCTTCAGGGTCCAGCAAGTACAGCAAATGCCAGGACCATCTCCTGAAAAGGATTCAGCTATGGGATCAGGTAACCACCAGTGCAGAACTTGCTCAGGAATGGCGGCAGGCATGTATGAGTGCATCTGCAGGCTCAATGAGGCAAAGGCTTTTGGAGGATGGCCTGGTGTCAAGAAGGGCACGTTTTCCAACATGATGGAGCACCAAGTCCTAAGGCAAAAGTGATAACCAAGTGGCTCAGTAAAAAAAATTGAAATTTGGGGTCCATGGCCAGGAAACGCCCCAGATCTTAATCCCATTAAGAACCTGTGGTCAATCCTCACAAAGCAGGTGGACACAAAAAACAAAAAAAAAATTGTAATTGTTATAATCTCCAAGCACTGATTAGGCAAGAATGGTTTACCATCTGTCAGGATTTGGCCCAGAAGCTGATATTCAGCATGCCAGGGAGAATTGAAGTAGTTGCAACACTGTAAATATCGAGTCTTTGAATGAAATTGATGTATTTGTCAATAAAAGTAAAAAAATATATACACTGTGTTTAAAAAAAACCCAGACCCCTGAAACTTTGTTATAACTTCAATATAAAAAAAACGGTTGTACAAGCAATCTACACGTACAACTAAAGTTATAGTAAATGTTCAAAATGTTGTCCTTTGGCCTTGACACAGACTTTGAGTCGTTTCCTCCACTGGTCA
>JAOVVG010000010.1:13021270-13034908 GCA_028566375.1 Leptodoras nelsoni
TTTTTGGAAAACACTGTAAAGTTCAAATGTGATGGTTGCTGTACAGTGTAACAGGTTGATGTAATGCTTTTTGGAAAACACTGTAAAGTTCAAATGTGATGGTTGCTGTACAGTGTAACAGGTTGATGTAATGCTTTTTGGAAACTTTCTATGTCATTTTGCTCTTAGGGAATTCATAGGCGATCATGACTAGGTTGAGCAGACTAGTGAAATGCATGAACACACACACTTCAGAAATAAGTCGGCTTGTGCATGCTCAGTGAACCTGCACTATTAGGTTTGGCTTGATTCCTAGTGTAGTGTGAGCAGGCGGAGGGGGGCAGAGGCGGGTCAGCGGGGTTACGGCCACTTCCGTGTTTTACAGCTGGACGTAGCGACGTCTTACGTCACACATGGGCAGGGATTCGCACCGCCGCATTGTTAGGGGGCAAGAGAAGCGAGCTAGCCTGTTAGCATCGAACTGCTTCCTAGCCCATCTGTGTCCTACTATCCAACAAACCGACCGCACTAAAATAGACGAATGGTTATTTTCAAGAGCGGTTTGATGCAACTGAGAGCGCCTGTCGCTGAATCGAGACGGTTGTCCCCGACATTGCACTGTATCACCCAGATACAATTGAACGCTCGAGCGGAACCAGTTGGATGCTAAACTAGTTAGCGTGGACTGCGTGTGAAATTAGCCGCTGCTATCCTGCAGGCCCTGCACACCGCTAGCTACAAGCTAGCTCGCCTTCGGATTGCTTTGAAGGCTTTCTTGCGGAAACTTGGAAGCAGAAGGTAAGTTTACTCTGTATCTTCTGTCGAGCTTGTAGCGGTTATAAAACAGACCATACGGCATGTAAGTGTACACCGAGACCCTTAACGTTCCCGTTGGAGCGTGTTTGTTTTGTCTGACGCCATCTTTCCCTAATTCCGAGGTCTCCCAGCGTTAGCGCAGTAGTTCGCTAATGTTAGCTGCTGATTTTGTGAGGTAGTGTTTTGGGTTAGCCGGCTAGGAAGCTAGGTTAGTTAGCTGAGATTATATTTATATCGATGTATGTTGGTGTTACACATAGGTTCGCTCTGAGATCGTGCTTTTCAATGCTGTTATTGACCACACGTGGTGGTTTTGGGTTAATTCGGTAATAGCTAGTTACCATGAGAACAATCTGGCGCTTTAGCAAACAAACCACCTAGCTAGCGCGCTCGACTAGCGCTTGTTTTCATTTTACATTGCTGCCCCGGAAGCACCTCGAATTTAGCTTTAGTGCTGAATTGTCCACGTGGTTTACAGGCTGTAAACTTAGTTGCTATACAACAAAACAGAACAATGCGTTGTATTGTTATACGGTGCACAGGACACTTAGGGCAAGAGTGTTTGTTGCCTAGCTTCATCTAACAGATCGCAGTTTCAACCGTGAGACACTGTGGACACAACTAGGTATACTTTGCATTAAACAAATAATAAAAAAAAAACCAATTTTTTTCCTAAACCTGATTGTACTCATAGTAGACATCTGAGTTAGTATCAGAATATATTTGTTGATGGTGACCTCAAAGCAGTTTTGGTAAGTCGCTCTGGATAAGGGCGTCTGCTAAATTCCTCAAATGTAAATGTCTGAACACAATCTAGACTCATAACCTCCTTTAAAATCAAGTCTTAAACCATTAATGGGTTGTTCCAGCTGTTCAAAGTGTTCATATTTAGTTTTAAGTTCATCTGAGTCATGTGTTGTACTGTGGTACTAAATGAGTGTCGCTTCTCTAGGTGATGAAAATGAAGAAGAAAGGCAGACACCATCGTGTGGCCACACCTCAAAGGCCCCCATCGCCCATCAAACCCTCAAGAAACCGAGAGACTCTAACCTACGCAGAGGCCCAGCGGATGGTCGAGTTGGAAATAGATGGACGTGTTCACCGACTCAGCATCTATGACAAGCTGGATGTAATCAGCAGCGATGATCCTTTAGCTCAGGAGATCAGTGAATGCAACAGCAACAAGGAAAACACGGAGGAACCCCAACAGGTTTTGGTGCGCTCTGTGCGGCTCAAAAACAATCAGCAGAAGAAGAGTGCTGCTCTGAGCACAGGGCAGGCCTCTCCAGCTCAGGGCAGGCTACCAGAACCGAAATTCCGGACGATTGAATATAATCTTCCCGCTGTCCCGAGAAGACCCTCTGCTTATTACAGTCATGTGGAGAAGACCTCAGATGAGCTGGATGAGGAGGTGGAATATGATATGGATGAAGAAGACTATGCATGGTTGGAGCTCATCAATGAGAAAAGGAAGAGCGAGGGTTTCAGTCAGGTTTCCCAGAATGTTTTTGAGTTCTTAATGGACCGCTTCGAGAAGGAGTCCTTTGTTGAGAACCCGGGTCAGGGAGATCCACAGTCTTTCATTGATGAGGATGCAGTCTGCTGCATCTGCATGGATGGCGAGTGCCAGAACAGCAATGCTATTCTGTTTTGTGACATGTGCAACCTAGCAGTGCATCAGGAGTGTTATGGGGTGCCTCACATTCCAGAGGGTCAGTGGTTGTGCCGACCGTGTTCACAGTCTCCCTCCCAGCCTGCAGCGTGTATTTTTTGCCCCAATAAAGGTGGAGCACTTAAGAGGACAGATGATGATCGATGGGGTCATGTAGTCTGTGCTATTTGGGTTCCTGAGGTTGGTTTTACTAACACCGTTTTCATTGAGCCTATTGATGGTGTAGCTAATATTCCACCAGCTCGTTGGAAACTAACCTGCTACCTCTGTAAAGAGAGAGGCATTGGAGCCTGTATTCAGTGCAGCAAGGTCAATTGTTACACCGCCTTTCACGTGAGCTGTGCTCAGAAAGCAGGTCTGTACATGAAGATGGAGCCAATCAAAGAGGTGTCTAATACAGGATCCACCACATTTTCAGTGAAGAAGACAGCCTATTGTTGTTCCCATACTCCGGGTGGTTGTATCAGGAGGCCTCTTACCATTTATGATGAAGCTCAACCCAAAAACAGTCCTTGTCAAAAGGACAAACAAAAAAGTCAGAAGGCAAAAGTGAAGGGATGCCAAAAGAGGAAAAATAAGAAAGTAGACACGCAGACAGTTCCAGTGGTTCCAGCTGTTTCAGTGCCTAGTATAACACCTAATAGGTATTTTTCTTCTTGTTTGATTAAGATAAAGTTAACATTTCAGTTTTCTGCATTTGTTTGGTGTATTTCACATTTCCTTGGCAGTAGGAGGTTGTCTAAAATGTTCTCCTTGATTTTTATGTCATGTTTTTAAACCTGTTGTCTTCCAGCTTCAACACTATCCTCAACCAAGTCTCTGTTCAGAAGAAAAGACTGTTTGTAGAGCGTGTTCTCAGTTACTGGATGCTGAAGAGGCAGTCAAGAAATGGCGTGCCCCTTATCCGACGCCTTCAAACTACCATCCAGACTCAAAAAATATCCCGAACGGTAAGCACTGTAACGGATGCTATTAAACAGTAAATTGTATATGACCTTAAGAATTTAGTGTTTTCACAAAGGCTTTAACATTGTTCCAGATTACGGTCCTAGTTATTTAAAAATAGGACCTGCTTGGTTAATTACCATTATTTGTAGAGGGAGAAGACACAAGCATTACAGATGGATTTGTACATAAGTCTGTATTTTGGTGGATACAGGATCACAGTGAGGATGATTGCCAGACACTAACAGAGCAGCTGAAGGACTTGCATCGTTTACGCCATGATCTGGAGAGGGCACGTTTGCTACTGGAGCTCATTCGAAAGAGAGAGAAGCTCAAGAGAGAGCAGGTCAGATCAGAATTGCAATCTTAGCACCACATGGTATGGGAATGGGGATGAGAATAAACTTGAACAATAGTTCGGGGCTCATGCTGTAGTATATATTGCAGCATGAAGTAATGGTTTTGACCTTATTCATTTTGTTTACTCATGTCTATTTGTTCACAGATGAAGCTTCAGCAGTCAGTGCTGGAGATGCAGCTTACTCCATTTTCCATCATGCTGAGAGCTGTGTTGAACCAGCTGCAGGAGAAAGACCAGACCAAGGTCTTTGCCCAGCCTGTCAGCATTAAGGAGGTAATGTTTATTCATTTTTCACTCCATCCACTTTTCTGTTCGTATTTGATGTACTTATTCTATTGGGAATAAATCTAAAAAAAATCTTCTTTACCTGCATAACCCAAAAATGTGTTTCACTGTTTGTTTACTATTCTGATTCCAGTGAAGTTGGGACGTTGTGTAAAACACGAATAAAAACAGAATGCGATGATTATTTGATGTTCAACTGGATAAACTTTATTGTTTTTTGCAAATATTCACTCACATGTGATGCCTGCAACACGTTCCAAAACAGTTGGGACAGGGGTGTGTTTCCCTCTGTGTTGCATCATCTTTCCTTTTAACAACACTCAGTAAGCGTTTGGGAACTGAGGATACTAATTGTTGAAGCTTTGTAGGTGGAATTCTTTCCCATTCTTGCTTGATGTACAACTCAACAGTCCGTTGACATATCCGTTGTTGTATTTTGTGCTTAATAATGCGCCACACATTTTCAATTGGAGACCGGTCTGCACTCTTTTACTACGAAGCCACGCTGTGGTATCTTGCTGAAATAAGCAGGGACGTCCCTTGAAAAGACGTTGCTTGGATGGCAGCATATGTTGCTCCAAAACCTGTATGTACCTTTCAGCATTAATGGTTCCTTCACAGATGTGCAGGTTCCCCATGCCATGAGCACTAACACACCCCCATACCATCAGAGATGCTGCTTTTGAACTTTGCACTGATAACAATCCGGACAGTCCTTTTCCACTTTGGCCCGGAGGACACGACGTCCATTATTTCCAAAAACAATTTGAAATGTGGACTCGTCAGACCGCAGGACACTTTTCTGCTTTGCATCTCAGATGAGCTCGGGCCCAGAGAAGCCGGCGGTGTTTCTGGTTTCATTTTTGCTTTCGCTTTGCATGGTAGAGTTTTAACTTGCACTTGTAGATGGAGTGATGAACTGTGTTCACTGACAATGGTTTTCTGCAGTGTTCCTGAGCCCATGTGGTAATATCCATTGTCAGTTTTTAATGCAGTGCCGCCTGAGGGATCGAAGGTCACGGGCATTCAATGTTGATTTTTGGCCTTGCCGCTTACTTTCAGAGATTTATACAGATTATCTGAATCTTTTGATGATATTATGGACTATAGATGATGAAATCCCTACATTCCTTGCAGTTGTGCTTGTGATCGACTGAGCCTTTCAGTGATGCTCCCTTTATACCCAATCATGACACTCACCTGTTTCCAATTAACCTGTTCACCTGTGGAATTTTTCAAACGGGTGTTTTTTGAGCATTCCTCAGCTTTCCCAGTCTTTTGTAGCCCCTCTCCCAACTGTTTTGGAACGTGTTGCAGGCATCAAATTCAAAATGGAATATTTGCAAAAAAACAATAAAGTTTATCAGTTTGAACATTAAATATCTTGTCTTTGCAGCGTATTCAATTGAACATTGGTTGAAAAGGAGTTGTGAATCATCACATTCTGTTTTAATTTGCGGTTTACACAATGTGCCTACCTCATTGGAATTGATGTTATATGTTCATGTTATTAATTTTTTTGGAACACTCTTTTCCATAAGGTTCCAGACTATTTTGATCACATCAAGCATCCAATGGACTTCTCTACCATGAGGAAACGCATTGATGCTCATGAATATAAGAGCTTGGACGATTTTGAGGACGACTTCAATCTCATCATCAATAACTGCATGACCTACAACGCCAAGGATACCTTCTTCTACCGTGCTGCTGTGCGAATGCGAGACCACGGAGGGGTTATTCTCCGGAAGACTCGACGAGATGCAGAGAGAACAGGGTTTGACTTTGCCAGTGGCATGCATCTACCCGAGCCACCTAAAATAGAACCTCAAGCATTGCTGACATGGGAAGAGGGTATGAACCTTGTACTTTTATTATTATTTTTTTTTTAAAGAACCTTTTAAAAATTCATTGTTTTAAATTAATATTTAATTAGAGAATGACATTGAGGCTAACACTTGCCAACAGTTTAATGTTATGAAGTGCTGTTTGCACACTTCTAATCAGTGCTCTGTGGTGCTGTATGATTGAATTGAAATAAGGAACAGAATAAGTGAGGGGTCTGTTATGTCATTGCTTGTTACAGTGGACCGGTTGCTAAGTCCTGCTAATCGTCTGCACATGCCTTTGGAGGCGCAGCTCAGTGCACTGCTAGAGATGCTTGATTTAACAAGTGCAATGAAATCTAGCCCATCACGGAGCAAGCGCCTCAAGCTGCTCAAAAAAACCATCAGCGATGTGCGGCTTGAAATGAGCCAGAAGACAAGTCCTCCCTCAGAACAGAGCCAGTCCCTTGAGAACGCACCACTCTCTGTTCCAGAGTGTTTGGAAAGAGGTACATTCTTTAATGCATTACTTTAAAGCGTGCAATACATTTTCAGTAGGCACAGAAAAGTTCACAGAATTCAGCAAACGATTCTGAAGTGTAATCATCTTTTTTATCTTACAGTTGACAAGATGTTACCTCCCAAACTAGAGCCATCAGCTTCTGCTCCACTTGTCACAAATTCAGAAAACATCTCCGAGCCTCCTGCACTGAAACCCATGGACTTCAGCCCTGAGAATTGCCAGAGAAAGATCACACTCGATGGCAAGATGCTCTCTACCTCACTGTTAAATGGACTTTCCTCTGATCTGCAGCCTTCTGAAAACAATGTTATGGTAGCTACTTCCACTCTCACAGAACCAGCAGGCACATTTAACAGAAGGACTGCAGTGCTCTTCCAGAAGTCTAAGAGTATGAGCCCGCAGAAACCAGTAAAGACGGGAGAAGCTTCAGTGGACTGCCCTCAGCTCGGCACAAAAACATTCCTGTCGGTTGTTATTCCACGCCTTGAGACGCTGCTTCAGCACAGGAAGAGAGCTCACAGTGGGGACAGCCAGGACGGAGATGAAGAAAAATGTCCGGTCAAGCGTTTCGATGCAGGTAAATAAAATGCACACACTCTCATTAGCACCAGAACAGAGAGGGTGGATGCTTCTAAAAGTGAGTGCTTCTGGTGGCACTGAGGTATGATTATGTGATGAATACAACACAATGGAGTGGATGTTCTTCAAAAAAATAATCAATAGCGATATTGTGTGATGTGGCCCAATGCAAAGCATTAGGTCACAGGAGTATTGTATTCGTCTTATAACAGAAATGTGGTAATGAATATAGTTTTTCATGCATAAATAAACATTTTGGTTTTTTTTACTTTTTAAAGTTACCCTTTAATGTGGTGGAACAAGACAAATGAGAAGTTATTTCCTGTTTTTACTTGTGTTATAGCAGCTATAAATAATTGCAAAAAATGTTTCCTCTCTTGTCTTTCATGATATAAGTAAAAAGACACATCTATAGCTTGTCATGTCACAGAGAAGCCAGAATATGCAGTTTCCTGTAGTGGGGAGGTACACTGGTACAAAGTGCAAACACCCAGAACTACTCCAGTGAATGTAAAATAAATGTCTGCCTACAGAATGCTTCATCATATACACAAGACTTTTTATGATGAATGCCAACTATACTTGTAAACGCGGTGTTTCTTTTTCTTGCTATTGTTATGCTGCAGTATATGCAAATATTTCTGTAATTGCTAGGAAATTATAAAAAGGTTTTGACAGTGTCTTTTAAATGAATGAATATTAATTTAAGTTTGACTCAAAGGATTGCGTTGTGTGTTTTAGGTTTCTCTAATGGCTGTATAATATTAGAGCAACAGAAACATTTGAGCAGCAGAGTCCTAGAACCTCGTCGCCGCTGTGCCTCCGAGTCCAGCATCTCCTCAAGTGGCAGCACTAGTCTGCTGGACAGCACGAGGTAGAAACAAAAACAAATATTTCAAGTCATTTTTGTATTCATCAAAGATGATGAGATGTCTCCAGGTGCATTGTTTCATCATTTGTTGGTTTGTGTTCGTGGAACTTCAGCAAAACTCTCCCATTGATTTACTTAGTGCTGTCAGTCAGCCAAAGGGCGGCAAAGTGAAGCAGGCGATGGCACGGCGAAACACAACAGATGACCGAAACGAACTGATCGCATGCATGGAAACAGGGAACCTTCCTAGAGCAAGCAAGCTGGCATCTGGTGAGTTGCCTGTGTTTGGTGAATGTGATCAGTAGTGTGGTTCTGTTTTGAAATATGTCCATGTATTAAGGAATAATACATGTACCGTCATGTACCGATGTGAACTTTCAGAAGCTTGTTGTGCCCTCTTTCTTTGCTACGTGTCTCTTTAGCGTACACTAATTTGCTTCCGCTACACTGTCTGCATGAATGAATAATTTCAACTTCAGGTTCATCTGTTTTATAATTACACCCATCACAGCTAGCTATGTGTTACCATGCTTCCCTGCTAACAGATTAAAAGTACAGTTCCACTCAGAAATCATATTTTGGCTTTATTTTGATTAAACATAACTTGAATGGCTTGTTCGCTCCTCAAGACATATTGGCATAATGACTGTATATCATAAACATCATACATAATAATTAAAAACTTGCAGAAAAAGATTTGTATTAGTTTAGGACTAGCATTATACTTTAAACTTTAAATATACTTTACTTTATCTGACTGCTATATTATTTCTGTCACTTGTTCTCTCAAATACATCTGGGCTGCTAAAGAATATTTTAAAAGGATTTTTAACACAGATGTGTGTCTGAAACCGAACCAATAACTGGACCCACAAGCACCTTGTTCCTCCATGCAATGCCAATGGTGTTGAAGGAGGTGAAAAAGAGCCCAAAGACCAGTTTTAGAATTGCTCAGCTTAATTTTTTGTAGTTGTAAATTATCAAAATTAAATGATAATATTTGCCATATTTATAACAAGCTGGTGGGAAACCTTGAACGAAAGAAGTGTTGCATGCTGAAGAATATTTTGAACATTATAGGAAGTCACCCAGTTCTGTTAAAGTCTACTGGGTTCACTTCAGAGTTCACAAAAAGTAATTGCACAATTTTGAAACACTATTTTAAAGTTAAATATTGCCCAACCTCCTGCTAGCTTGTAGCTCAAAATTTCCTGTTGCAAATATAAAATGTATTTTATTTTTATGTATTTATATTACTTGAGGACACTCTCTCTTTCGGAAAACATTCTACCAAAATGTGATAATATCAGTTGTGAAAATTTTTTTCTAGATCAGAATTAGTTGTTTGTGGTCTTTTTTGGGTGGAATTGTCTGAAATGATATGTTGAAGTCGCAGTTTGATCAAGATGCTGCGCAGCCTTTGATTAATGGCCCCATCTACGTAATGCTGCTTGGAATTACACAGCCATGGCACTTGCTCTTGAGGTGTTCTGCCTCATGTCTTTGGTGAACCCCTCATAACTTAACGTTATTCCTACTTCCGTAGAGCTTGACAACAGCAATATATGGATCCCCCCTAATTCTACCACACTAACACTGGAACCCTTTAAACTAGTCTGGGCAAAACTTAGTGGATATCCTTCCTACCCTGCCTTGGTGAGTGTGCATGTGTGCATGCCAGACAGAGACTTCTTTCTCTCCATCATCCCATGCATCTGCCTTCAGCCCATCCTGTGAAGTAGTATTGATGGCACAAGTATCACACTGCTTCACAAATCAGTGGTGTAGAGACAAAGTAAGAATGTGGATGTGTGTGTAGGTGTGTCTGTGTTTAGTGCTGAACCTTTCCATCTACAAGCTACACCATGTGGTGTCATTGTTTCAGAACATGGACCTTAAATAACCGCTCCTTACATTTTGTGTAGATCATAGATCCACAGATGCCCCGAGCGGGCTTCCATCACAACGGCGTGTTCATACCCACTCCTCCACGGGTCGTGATCAGAGCCGGCGAGCTGATGCAGTACAGGTCAGAGGAGAAACTCTTCCTCGTCCACTTCTTCGACAACAAACGCAACTGGTAAGAGTCTTCACATAATGAGTTGTATTGTGGTTGGTGGGTGCAGTGCACGTGATTGTGCACACATCAATTGTGCTAAAGCCTTTTCACCCATGCACTGTGACCCTGAACTTAACTATCAGTTAACTAACAGAATTTCTGAATCAGTTGGACTGGGCCTTGAATGGACTTTACCTTGCCAGCTGCTGAGTACAAAATCTGTGTAGTGTCTGAGAATAGCAAGCAATGAGTACAGCGAGAGAGTGGGCATGTTGATGCTTCTATCAAGTATATGGCTCAAGACCAGAAGAAAACTAACATCTGAGGGTTAAGAAGAAGGGTGTTTAGAAGTCTAACTTGGATTTGGGAATTTCTGTTGGTAAGGGCCAATGCTGAGAAGTTACTAATAAAAAGGTAGGTTATATTGAAACAAAATGCCAAGGGGGAATACCATTTTTCATTTAACATAGCTGTCTGTCTATCTGTCTATCTATCCATCACTGTGTGTGTAGTGAATGTATATGTGTATAATGTATGTATGTGTGTTTATATATAAACATTGCACAAAAAGTAAGGAAATTTGTGTTTGGTAGATTATTTCTTTGTTATAAGAATGCTTCATGGCAGTAAATCTCATACTATTGCAAAGCCTGTTAATTTCCCTTTTAAATGGTGCTGCATTTGTGGGATAAGCAGTAGAGCTGAGAATGTGGGTTGCATCTATGAAAAATTTGGTAAATCTCTTCTGCCATTGCCAAACAGTGTATTCTGCCATTTGGTGATTTGATTGACTCATTTGGTGTTTGGTGGACTGGGTGAAAAAACAAGAACTATTGGCAATTTAACAATTTATTCATTTAACAAACAGGATCCTCAGTAGCATGTGGAAGAACCATACACTGCCACAACAGCCAGGCACCTCCTCCTCATGCTGGTCACCAGCCTGGTCACACACTGCTGTGGGATGGCATCCCATTCATCAACCAGCATTTGTCACAAGTCAGCTGACGTGGTTGTGTTGGTCAGTCTGGCACGAACAGCACGCCCAAGCTGATCCCACGAGTGTTCAATGGGGTTGAGGTCAGGACTGCGGGCAGGCCATTACAAATTCTAGAGGTATCTCTGATAAACCTCACTCTGTGGTGGCGAGCGTTGTCATCTTGGAGGATAAAGTTCAGACCCAGACTGTGGAGATATAGGATTGCCCCGATTGCAGAATTTCTCTGTATTGTTATTACCTCCAATGACAAGCCTTGTTTTTCCAGTGAGGGAGATGCTGCCCCATACCATCACACTGCCTCCACCAAAGGAAGTTACTCTTTCGGTGCAGAAATCAGCGTCTTCTCCACACTTTGTCCTTACAATCCAACTGCCATAGGCAGAATCTGGACTCATCACTAAGCATAATGTTCCTCCACATTTTCAGGTTCCAATGCACGTGTTGCCGACACCGGCACAAACGAGCCTGACAGTGAATGGCAGTCATGGCAGGCCTCCTGGCAACCCGATGAGACCGGCAATCAGGGGTCTGATTGGCTGCACCTGGGGGTTCCAGAAGCTCAAAACAATAGCAACAGCAAAATAAGCTGTTTGGCAATGGCAGAGAAGATTTAGCACATTTTTCATGGGTGCAACCCACATTGTCAGCTCTACTGCCCATCCCACATGTTCCTTACAAATGTGGCACCATTTACAAGGGAAATTAACAGGCATTCCAATAGTATAAGATTTATTGCCAAGAAGCATTTTTATCAATTAACAAAATGTAAAGTGAATGACCAAAAGAAAAAGCTAATTCAATTCAATATTTGGTGTTAATACCCTTTGGCTTTGAACCAGCTTCAAATCTTATAAGTACATTTGCACAAAGTCAGGGATTTTGTAGGTTTATAGTCAGGTGTATGTCCTACCAATTATACCAAACAGGTGCTAATGATAATCAATTTCACATATAGGTTGAAACACAATCACAGTCAGGAGGCTTAAAACTGAGTGAGGAACAGCCAAACTCTGCTACCAAGCTGAGGCTGTGGAAGACAGTCTCATGTCACAGGGCATACACCATGCCAAGACTGAGCACAGCAGCAAGACACAAGGTAGTTATACTGCATCAGCAAGGGCTCTCCCAGACAAAGATTTCAAAGCAGACGGGGGTTTCAAGATGTACTGTTCAAGCTCTTTTGAAGAAGCACAAAGAAACGGGCAACATTGTGGGTCGTAGATGCAGTCGTCCAAGGAAACGTAATGCAGCAGATGACAAACACATCAAGCTTGTTGCCCTTCGAAATCGGAAGAGGTCCATCAGCGCCATCAGCTCAGAACTGACGGAAACCAGTGGGACCCAGGTACACCCATCTACTGTCTGGAGAAGTCTGGCCAGAAGTGGCACTACCTCAGAGGATGGCTCGGGGACTCTCACACCTGTACAGCATAGTGGCTGTCCTTGGATGCACTAACATTCCTAAATGGACCCTAGAGGACTGTCAACATGGGGCGTGGTCACCTTCATGAACTTAATGTACCCCCACAATGATGGGATATTCCATCAGGGTAATGCATTGGGCCATCTGGCCCGAATTGTTTAGAATTGTTTTGAGGAGCATTCTGGAGAGTTCCAGTGAATGGTGTGGTCTGCAGATTCGCCCAACTTGACATCCCAGCAGATGTCTTCTGTCCTCTTGTGGAGTGGATGTTATGTTGAGTTGCTGCATTTTGCTGGGCTACAGGGGATCCTACATGATACTAGTTCCTGTCCCATGACCTTTGGAATGTCAGTGCATAATCACAGAACACTGATAGATGAGGAGCATATAAAATCAGGAACATCTACTGAAGAACTAAGGCTTAAAAATTCAAAATTACTAAAGAAAATGCTAAATGATTTTACATGAATATTAAACTAATATTAAATGCTAGTTTTAATACTCCAAGGAGGACAAAGTGGGTTTTAAACCGGTGGTACAAACAGTAATTTTTAACTAATATGCATGATTAAATATAAAATTGATATGAAACAAAACCTCTGAGGATTTGTAATGGACTCGAAAAGCTTCTTTCACTTTAAATAGAAAAATAGATGTTTATTACAAAAAAAACATCAATATTTTGAAAATGCATACACTGTAACTTAGTAATTTAAATTATCACTAGGTGATATTTATATTGGGCAAAATAAAGATTTTTACGTGTGCTTTCATTTGTATGTAGAACACCTGAATTATAGTATTTCTGTAATTTGTTATATATTGCAGTCTGAAGCTGCCACTGTTGGGCCCTTGAGCAAGGCTCTTAACCCTCAACTGCTCAGCTCTATAAATGAGATAAATGTAAGTCACTCTGGATAAGGGTGTCTGCCAAATACCATAGATGTAAATGTATTTCAAAAGCTATTTAAAAACATGAACACACAGATTACATTTAATATGTGCAGGTAGTAAGTAAGTAAGGTAATAAGTCAGGGTTTTAGGCAGGAATTCCTGTCTGGTACATTGCAGGCTATAGCAGATATTTTGTGCAAAATGCATACAATTGAATCATCTTTTAGAAAAAGGGTAATTACTAAATCATCAGATTTTTCAAGTTTAGTAAAAGGTACAGTACAGGCCAAAAGTTTGGACACACCTTCTCATTCAATGCGTTTTCTTCATTTTCATGACTATTTAAATTGTAGATTCTCACTGAAGGCATCAAAACTAGTTCATTCATAATATAATTCATATTAT
>JAOVVG010000010.1:13062119-13073350 GCA_028566375.1 Leptodoras nelsoni
GTCAGGGTTGTGATGTGGGCAGTGAAAGAGAGTTTGTTGTCAATGGTCACACTGAGGTTGCGAGCTGTTGCGGAGGGTAGTAGACCTCTGTTGTCTAGAGAGATAGTCAAGTCATGGTGTGGTAGTGAGTCACCAGGAATGAACAGGACCAACTGCACCAAACAGCACCCACTGTCCTTTCAGTCCCTTGGGCTTTGCCGTGGTTTGTATCCAGTTCACAACTGCTACTAAACTACTGCTGTGGTTCTACCCCCAAGTCTTTTCTCCCTGCCAGCTGGACAGACGCTGCCCAATGTTCCCCAGCTTATTTTCTAAAAGCCAACTGTAGGGAAAATACTGTCTGTGCTGTGGGTTAAGGAATGCTTTCCTG
This sequence comes from Leptodoras nelsoni, assembly GCA_028566375.1. NCBI lineage: Eukaryota > Metazoa > Chordata > Actinopteri > Siluriformes > Doradidae > Leptodoras > Leptodoras nelsoni. The sequence goes on from JAOVVG010000010.1 coordinate 13,062,490, forward strand.
AAGAAAGGATATTAGTGATTCCTATCAGAGATGTACAAAATTGCTTCTTAAGTCTGTGACACAGACATAGATGTAGGTTTATAGTAAATTTGTACATTTTTAATATAATGTCTTACCATCTTATAATGTCCTCATTAAAGATTTCTCTAAAATACATTATAATCAGGGAAAGTGAACCAATACAAGTGCCCAGAAACTTTTACATCTATATTTTCCTTTATATGAAACACAAAGACAGTATTAAATGGCTGACTATAATGTGGAATGAAACTCATCTACTGATCTGTTCTAAGCTTTTTTGGGTACTCAGAGACCATGCATGAATAAAACTTGAAGGAGATTCATTTGAGCAGATAATCTGAAAAGATCAAACCTACACTTTGGCAGAAATCACCTTTCTGATGCCCCTTTTCTTCTCCTTCAACCATTTTCTTTTGATCTTATCCAGACTATCATTTTATATTGAGAGCATTTGATAACACATTCACTGTTAAGTTGATTGAACTATCTGGAACACCCCCAGCCTTCCTCATTTTTGCATTTTTACACAAAAGCATTGCTTTAATATACTGTACTTAAAGAGCTCTGTTTTAAACCGTAGCAACTCTCTTGTTAATATCCTCAGGAGCATGCCCTTTAAACACATGATAGATGGTGCCTAAAGCTGCAGATGACACCTGGGATTAGCTAACATTCATCAGAACCCAAGCACACCTGAAAAGGTACTATTAGAAATAGCTGCTGGGCAGCAATATACATATAATAAATAGACCTCCCTGCAAAATAATAATTCATGCATTTGTATAATGGAAGATGATGGAGCTGAACCTCCCTAGTTTGTTAGAGGCCACTTATCAAGCAAATGATAAAATATGTTTTCTTAGGCTGCATTTCAGGTATGATCAGTAAAATAAAAACTGGCTGTGCAGGATTTAATTTTTAATGAAAACAATTTTCAGGTTCTTTGTGTTACAGAAAGGGATGGAACAGTGGTTTAGTTTGTGATGTTTTTAACCAGCTTACCCAGAGGAGGGCTAAAGGGGTGAGTCCTAAATTCTAAAGCTTTGCCTAGAGCTATATTTGAGAGTACTCTACAGCCTCTAATTCTATTTATTGTCTGAAAACTCCTGAGGCAGCACCACTTCATTGCAAAGCTGTGTTCCTTCATTCCTCAGTAGTTTGAACCTATCTTTTTAGAATAAAATCTCTGAACATTTGCCTATGTAAGTGTTTAGTCTCCACCAGAACAGGAAGCCAGTGGAAGTAACACAGCAATGGGGTGATATAACTGAATAAAGTTAGCTATATGAGGACAGAATGAGAGTTGGTTGTCCAGTATTACACCAGCGTTGTTTGCTGTAAGATGACATGAGTCAAGAATTCTCCCTGGAATTTCCAACATGGTGAGGTGGGGATGCCTTTCCAGGCCTAAACATGCAGCAGCCTAATCTTGCTACTGATTTACTTTCAGGTGATATCATCTATGAGGAAATATCTGCCAGATATGCTGAAATATGAGCATGAGGAATCATGAGGATAAGTTGTGTGCCATCAGTATCGCAGAGGTATGAAAACACAGAATGTTGCTTCACTGACACAGTGAGCATGGAGGAGCAAATAGAAGAGAACCAAGAAGTAAGCCTTGTGGAGAGTCTGCATGTTTGATAATACTGTCTGAAGAAAGCAATCCTGGGATATCATGCTGGGAGGCAAATTCCAAGACTTGAAAGGACAGTATAGTAATTGACCAAAAGATGCGTAAAGGATTTCAGGATTTAAATAAACCTTGCTTTTATCAAGGCATTTTTTCATAATATCACATAGGGTGTAACTGCCTTGGGAAAAGGGGGACACTGCCCCCAGTGTAGGGAAGATGGTAAATTAAAATCTCCCCCCAAAAAATTGTCACCCAAAATCATCAATGCAGGACTGTTCAAGATCAGGAAACTGCACTATGTCAGTTGCTAATCTGTGTATAATTACACTTTGTTAGGGTGGAGGCAGCATTGATTGCAACATGGATGATATTCCATGCATGTGTGTATGTACATGCATGACTTCCAGTAAAAAGAGACCATTAAGAGACTCTCTTTTTAAGAGTAAAAAGAGAGCCATTAGAGGCAAACAGTATTTGAAAACAGGTTTGCAGGTTTTACATGAACACTAAGTGGTTTAAATGGGAGACACTCACGTCACAATATTGTTGGAAGCATGTCACATGTTTCCAGTGCGAGTCAAAATAATTTGTAAAACTTGGAATCCCTTGTACCATAGTGACCTGATTGAAATGTTAACATAGTCAAAATGGTACATCCTAGAGAAACCGGCCTTGCAATAGGAAACACAAGTCATACCATCTACAGAACAAAGGTAAAGCCTATGCTAGGTGCCTGGTCCAAAGTTGTAGTTAAAAATCAGGTATCTAATAAATTGCTTACTGGAAACCAGAATTACCATCCACTAATCCAGTTTATTCTCTCAGCTTTCCAAATTTATGTAGGTAGAAAAAAGTTTCCAAAATAAAAGTGGACCTGAAAGTGTTCATCATTGGTGATGCAGTGCACAGTCACTGTTTCATCTCCAGACACACTGAGGTATTGAATAAGTGACAATGTGAACTGCCAATCTTAGAAATACATTCAATTTTGGTGTAGATGGGAGGATGTTTGCTGCAACAACACTAGCAATTTCCATCCAGCCTAGGGGAGCTCTGTTTCTGGCTAGTTCAGTCTTTCTCTCCCTTGTGACTCATCAATCCATTACATTTGTTTCTTCCATTTCAAAAGAATACAGCTATTTTGGAAATATTCTGCTGGCTTGACTTCCTTTAATACTGACCCTTTTATGGCAGGTAAGTTAAATGTAAACAGACATAAACTGTAAATGAAAGAATATGTTGCTGCACACTTTTTTTTTAATTAATCAATGTATACATTTTACATTTATGGCATTTGGCAGATACCCTTATCCAGAGTGACTTACATTTTTCTCATTTTATACAACTGAGCGGTTAAGGGCCTTGCTCAAGGGCCCAACAGTGGCAGCCTGGTGGTGGGGCTTGAACCCCCAACCTTCTATTCAGTAACCCAACACCTTAACCACTGAGCCACCCCTAGTCGCTGAGCCACCACTGAGCCACCTACAAGTCGCTTCATGGAACTAAACCCAATCAGTGTTTTTAAAAGATTATCAGTGAATTTCAGTGGAAACTGAAATGCAGAGCTATAAAATAACTTTCCTTTGGAAAATGGTTGGTGCTTGCTAGAGGGAATTGTCAGGTGGGTCAGGAGTGGGAGGATCAGGTGGCACACACTGGTGATTAAATCACTAAAAGGTGTGAATGAGCATGTGCATAAACCTGTAGCCTAAAGTGACATCTTCATATGTTTTAGTATGATTTAGTATTGTAGTTCTAATTCAAAATCATAAATCTGTCAGCGTACATTGATAATGCTTCATAAATATGTATGTATGGCTGTATGTATTCCAGAGGATTGTTGGTTTTCCATATAGGTAACAGACAGTAACCTTCAGAAAATTGAAAAATGTTTGTCACCTTTGTTTTGTACCTCTTTGGTTCATCACACAGATATGTTGTTTCCAATGTACAGCTTTGTAGGGTATAGGAACCCTCTCAAGGACAGCTGATGTTTTGTAGGGATAGTGCTGTGTAATGGTGAAGGGAGTATGTGATGGATGAGGTATGTGAGGGCTTGGTTTTTCCCAGGGTACCTTTCTCTTTCTTGTCTGAGGTTAAATAGCATTCAATCTTAGCCTCACTCATGCACCATGTAGAGACATACAGACATAACAAGGTAACACAGAAAAACCTGACTGCCTATTTCTATTGTAGTAAGTATTAGAAATGTCTAGATTACTTAAGCAATATTACACAACAGGGTGAGCTGTTATCACTGAATATCAGCACGGCTGTGATTCAGTTGTGGCACGAGGCTGTAGTCAAAGCACAATTGATAACAAGTGATATTGTGTTGATACAAAAGTTCTACAAGTACCATTATTAGTTGAACGGTATACTTATGTTTTATATATGTATATGTAATATGCTGTCATTTTACTTCCGTCTTTTGTCATGAGATGTCTACTTCCACTTTCCTTTTTTCTTTGCAGATATTATCAAATAGTTGACTTGAACTGGGTTATACACCTATATAAAAGAAAGCATTATGTAAATCACTGTGCCATTATACAGTTTATGGGAGCTGTTACAATTTTGACAAGATTATCTGATCAACAGCTCTCACATCATACATAGATAAAATAGATAAATGGTCTGTGTGGTCCAATAAAATTGCCTATCCCTTTACAAACAGATTAGGATACAGCTTTCTTAACAGCATGTAAATCAGGACGAAATGTTATTATATTCAAATTAGTTTCCTGTTTTTCTGAAACTCTATATCTGTTAGTTTTATGAAAAGATGGTAATGTGACATCATGGAGGCGGGTATGATTTTCCTAGGTCATCAGTCCTAAGAGTAATTATGTATTAAAGCACTTGCCTCTATTTTGTTACCTTAGGCCTTGCTCCTGACAAAATTGTGTTAATTTTCTACTCTGCAATTAACTTCCTCTAATTCATATGTGCATCTAAGAGGAGGGAGTGTTAACTGATTTACAGCATTTTGCCTATACAGTACAGGAAAAATGTCACGTCAAGCTGTTTGGGTGACCTAAAGGCCTATTGGTTAGACGATTGAAGTGGGTAATTTATCATTCGATAGTCTTTTTGTCCTGGGTGTCATGCTGTCATGTTATTATTAGCATCAGCGGTCATCTGTCAGCCATGTTGCATTATCGAGCATTGAGGAGTGACTCAGAAGGCTGAACATGACCACAGCCACACAAAAATGTTTTGCAGCAGGATTATATGATCACCAGAAATAATTATTTATTTGGGGAATAAGCTCAATGCAGATATATAGAAGAAATTAATTCATATTGATCACATTCATGCGGCCCTTTCAGGCTTTAATATCATTGCTTAAAAAGCTGATACCTACTTACAGAGTTGTCTGTTCTGATAATGTGCATGAAATCAAATAGGAAACAAATTGCAAATCCAAGGAAAGTCTTATTCACTTTTGCCATCTGTGGCCATTCATTAAACCTTTCTCTGTTTGTGAAATACACCTATACACTTTTCTGTTTCTTACCTCTGCTCTCTTTGTTTGTTTTTGAAGACCACTGTTGTGGAAAGGTGACATTCATGGATATGAATCTACCAGGTTAACTCAAACTCAAAGTCAATAGAGCATTGCAAACTGTGCAAGTCATTTTCTAACCATATTTGGCTTTTCCAGTCAATCTTGTATTGCTATGCATAGGTTAATGGATCAGCTGAATTTCCACCTATTATAGTGGTGTTTAGACAAAAAGTGGTCAAAGTGATGCCCATAATATGTTTTTAATGATGTTTGAGCTAAGCTGTGTTTTGCAAAGCTCAATGTGATTATTTACATTGACAGACAACCATTCCATGATCATTCATCACTTGTGTTACATGTTTATTATTCTACTTGTCTTGCAAGTTCTTACACTTGCACAAGTTTATTATTATTTCAGTGATCATGTTCCTACACTGGTGCTATCTATAAAGAAAGTATGGCTCTCCTGAACCCCTTAATCTCCCACAACCTGACAGCAGGTCTGATTTTTATAACTTCATGCTTTTAGATTAGTAACTAAATAATATGCAATAAGTATGTAGGAGATAAATTCTTCACTATGAAGTATGAAGTTCTGGTTCTTCAGAACATCCATGCACCCCAGCAAATATCAGGACATCAGGAAGTTTGTGATACAAATGCACCAGGTCAGAAAGTGTGGCCCATCTAGAGGGGGAATAACAACATTGCCTACAGGTAATTAATTGTTGAATAATACAACTGCTTGAAGAACAGTTCTAGAGGTGCGAGGTAGCTGCTTTGTTGTGAGGGAAATTAATACAACACACAAGGTAAAAGTGTGTGTACACCGTCCACTCTGACGCAGACTGCCATCCTCTACTTGTGCTTATTGCAGGTGCAAAGTTGTTGGTCAGGTTATTATGTAAGCAATGGTTTTATCATGCAAATTTATAATTGCTACATAATTATATATAATTGCAGAGTTCTCTTCTGGTTTCCCCTTAAACTGACATTTGCACTATAAAAAGCGTTCGGTTTTAGATTTTCCACAATTATACATACATCACATTTAATGTGGCATTTCAATTCTGAAAAATTCAGCTTATTCAAAAGCACAGCTGAGACCTGGCCGGGTATTATGACATTCACTAACAGACAAATTGGATCCTGGTAAAATATGCATTTCTGCCTGTTGTAATTGTTTCCATTTGAATTGCAGATGGCATTTCCTTATCAATAGAATTTAGTATAAGGATGACAGGTATAATGGACAAGTACTAGCAAATGTGATTTCAAACAAACCTTTACTGTAGACAGTACAAACAATAATAAATTAAAAACAGAGACAATTAACAAACAATTTAACAATAACTTTTTAAAGGAAATTAACTGGAATGGTTTGAGTTAAATCAAATATGCTAGAAATATCTTATGGAAAAATTGACTGAATGTACAGTATGCTAGCAAAAGATGTTTGAGTACTTACATACATGCCATTCCCTCAGCTTTACAGAACAGTTTCTATTTATGCCAGAACACTGATTTTTTGCTCAGCATTTAGTGCCTCTAATCCATGGCTGACACTGCTGGGTAGTAATCATAACAACGTTAAAACAAGTTCTCAGACTAAGTGATTATTGGTTTGTGTTTAGTGCAGCATGTCTCAGGAGAAAGTTCAGACTGAGGCAAAATTGTCTGCCAACTTGGTAAGAAGTGACAAGATTACCACAATAGACCTCGGCTGGATTTCTTCTCCATGCATATTCTTACTCATTGTTCCACTCTTCATCCTTAATAGAAGCTGACAGAATGTAAATGAGGTTTTAACAGGAACTGGCCAAGTCTGTATTTTTTTTTCATTTACTTTCCAGATGAATAAGTAAGGCTTCTGTCATGTGTTTTAAAATTTGCGAGGGTTCAATGTGTCATGTCAGGTTAGGATCATAAAATGTATCAGAAATTTTGTCTTTGGCAAGAGCTCATGCGTCTCTACAGGCCTCATAACTCATCGTTCAGTGATAGCTTAATGGTTGTATAACGTCATCAAAATTAATATTAGCTGACCAGATAATATGATAAGTGAATATATATTAGTTGTTTTTGAAGAGTCTAATAAAACTAGACATACTGCAGTGCAGTAATATGATTGCCGCATAAAGAGAAAGAATGACGTGAAATAAGCATCCCAAATTTCAACAGTTTTATGTTATACGTTATATGACAGGTGCAGCCCCCATGGATAAAATATCACACAATTTGGCATGTGCCTGACAAATGTTATAGTGATGCAGGATGTGGAATTTTGTTAAGTTTGAGCCTGTACGTCACAAGATACAGGTTAGCTAGGGTAATGCGCCTACTAGAGGCCAACTTGCCATAAAAAGTTCTGAATATTTGGCAAAATGATTTTCAAGCTATTGCCCAAAAGGTGCCTTGAGCCTACCACAATTCAGGAGGGCTGGCTGGAAGGGTAGAAGCACCTAGGGACACAAACCTTACATTCTGTATCAGAGATGTGGGGCTACAACTATACCAAGTTTCGTGTGGATTGGTGACATCTAAGTATATGAAGTCAACCAAAGTCAGCCAAAAATTGGTGGACAGAAACTGTATGACAGCCAGAGCTAGTTGCAGTGATCATAACGATACCTAATGACACATTAGGAATTCACAGAGCTTACTTAAGATGTTTGATCAAAAAACAGGTGCTAGTTCTGCTTCAATACTCCAGTGTTCCTGAAAATTTATTCAGGGAAGCCTGTAAAGCGGGGGTGTCAAAATCAATCCACAAAGGGCCGGAGTGGGTGCAGATTTTCTTTTCAACCAAGCAGAAGCCTCACACTAGTGAAAGACAAGATACATTGATTAGATCCATTGATTAAAAGCAGGTGGAATGAGGTGTGGCTTCTGCTTGGTTGGAATGAAAACCTGCACCCACCCCGGCCCTTCGTGGATTGAGTTTGACACCCCTGCTGTAAAGAATACAACCCCTCACCACTGATGTGATCACTTGCAGTGAGGGAACACTTCAACATAGCCACAGCAGCAGTGTGCCAGTAATAGGAAGATCTGTATAATGTATGCAGACTGATAGTGATGTTAAATGAAGCTTGAAGGCTGGATGAGAGCAGCATATCTCCACAGACTCTGAACTTTGGGAAAGTAGAAGACAAGGGCAAAAGCCGAACCTGACACAAAACTCACAGATGTACTCCCTACACTGAATATACAAACATGTATAAACACTTTTTTTAGAGTAATTACCTTAGTGAGATGATAGCTGTCATATGCTTTGGGCTCAAACATAAAACATTTTATCATACAGGCCCTCTAATGAGATTTCTCTCTCTCTTTTTTTTACATGTTGTTTTGCTTTGTCATATTTGCTCTGTTGCACTGATATGCTATTTGTTTGTTTCTTTTGGTAGATATGCTCTGTACCATAAAGGATGGTCATCCAATTTCGTTGTACTCATGGAATGACAATGAAGGCATTCAATTCATTTCAATTCAATTCTCTTTACTTTATACACTGATGAAATAATAGCTTGCTTTCAGAGGAAGCTCACCTCTGAGGAGATCAGTTCCTAATGGCAAGGACATGGCTGATTATGAATGAATCTAGTTTTCATTGTTGCACAAATGACCACATTATTAACATTAAATAAGCAACTATATAAAATTACAGCATAAGAAATATTAAATACATTCTGTGTCCTTTGAAAAATATTTATTCGGCTTCTGCCAGAGTTCCTTTTCACATGTTATCAGCGCGGTTGTTGTACCTTCCAAAAATACCTGATTTATGTTTATTATGCAGCATAAGGACCAAGTGATAAATCCAGAAACTGAGAATTCATGTCTTTTTAAAATGTCCTTATTTCTCTCTGTGCCACCACATTTACATTAATGTGTTTTTCTGTTTGTCTCATTGTGCATTTATTTTCGTCACTGGTAACTCACACCACCAACATCCATCCCAATACATCTAGAAGCTGGTGTCCATTCAGTTTTTCTTTGGTCTGTAAAACATTCATGTCACTGGAGAGAAAAACCTTCTACCAGCTCCAAAACAAATCCACAATCTTGTTCAGTCCAGTGTATGCAAATGATCCATTATTTGTTCTGTTGTAGTATCAATCTGATCAACTACACAAGTACCACGAGCAGGTCCTTATTCCTCTTATTGATGGGTGGATAAACAGACTGCAAATTATTGATGGTAGCTGTAGCCATACAGGATGGAATGGAGTGTCTGTATCAAGAACCTTCTCACAGAAGCCTCAACTACAGCTGATGTCAGGATACCTAGGAAATAAGCAAAATTTAGTGATCAAATATATCTTTATTAATATTAAGGCAGACAGACAGCAGTGAGAAGTGGCCAGCTTACTGTGGTAGTTTTCACTTTGCCTCCAGGCTGAGAACATCTCCAACCAGATCTATTCACTAACAAGTCACAGCCTTCTTCATCCAAGCAAGGCATCATTTCACACCACTGTCTGCTCCTCACGATATAAGCTGAAAACAGAAAAAGTCTGCATCACCAAGAATTACTTATTCAGACAGCTGACAAATTAGCAAAATAACTGGTGGCTTTGTTACACGGGTATGATTTATGCCCACTCGTCCTCTCAGAAGAAAGGGTCAGTACAATGTTATTCTGGCTGATTACCTTTATAAACATTTATATCCTTGTCGGATAATGGTCTCGTTCAGGATGACAATGTCCCCATCCACAGCCCTTGAGGGCTCGCTGAATGCTTTGATGAGCATAACGATGAAAATAATATAAATCATATGTTATCCTCTGCCAGTTACCAGATTTATTTTATTTACTTTAGATTTTGGACTGATGTGTGTAGACAGCTCTAGAGAATATCTTTTGGAGTAATGCTGTTCATCCATACACTACAATTTGTACAGACTTGAGTACAATCTATGCAATGGCACATTGAAGCTATTCTGGTGTTCTTGCGGTAGCCAAAAAAAAACATTCTATTAAATATAATGTTGATTTATCTTGTAATGTAATACAAAAATAATAAAGTCTGTGTCAGGCGGTGGAGGTGAAGGCAGATGCAAATGCAGATTAAAGTTTATTAAGTGATGCACAAGATGAAAAATGAAGATGCAAGACAAAGTGCAAAATGTGACTTAAATATGGGTGTCAATCAAGGTGGAAGAAGACACAGGTGGGAGTGATTAAAGAATGTGTGACAGGGTCATGTGACATGCACTAGCTGATGTGTAATGTAGTGGAGCACCATGTTTGGCACCACATGACAGGCTGTATAAAACTCCACATTGATCTTGAAGATAAAACTGAGAATTATCTGAGACTGGAATGTTTCATATAACATATGAGATATAAGCATATCAAAGAAAAACATTAGGCCAAACTTTGTCTGACAAGTCCTTCTCAAGATATGGAACACTATGGTTCAAGAGAGAAGCATTTTCTTCCTGAGGTAAGACTGTTTTCATAAGTAATCAACCACAAATGTCTATTTATAATATCTGGGGCAGCCATGTATGTTCATTTGCACACCATGACATATTGTTCCTTTGAGAGGGAAGGATGAAGAAAATGAGGTGTGTGTGTGAGAGAGAGAGAGAGAGAGAGAGAGAGGGAGACTTCTTTTCTTCTTTTTCTTCTTCTTCATACAGTTTTTAGTAAGTTTCAAAGGCTTAATGAACACCGCCATGAA
>JAOVVG010000010.1:13139614-13154700 GCA_028566375.1 Leptodoras nelsoni
TTTTAGCATTGTGAAGCTCTGCTTAGAACCTTCTTAAGATCCAGTGGTGCAAAATGCAAATTCTTCCAATTTTTTAGATGGTCTTAAGATTTTGATCAGGAGTGTATTCCATTCTCTTTTTGAGCCCTTTGAGACAGTGCCTGCTAGTTTAGAGTGTTCTCTAGTTGCTAATTTAGTTTCTTATCTTATACTCTGATATGTAAAATGCTGCTCACTGGTTCACTGGTTAGGAGGATTTATATCCCTCTGTTTCCTTCTCATCCTCCCAAGCTGTTGGCAATAACAGGGCCAGAGCATGCATGTCCCTCCATGATCTTTGTGTGGACCACATACTAGTTGAACTACTGACTCATTTTCTCTGGATTCTGCGATAGGAGTGTGTCTGTCTCTCCATTTACCTCATACCCAATGGAGCTATCAGCAGTAACAGGGCTGGGGTATGTGTGTCCCTCCATCACCCTTATGCTGCCAAGTCAATTCTGTCTGAGCTGTTCTCTCAGCAGCAGAGCTTTGCCCTGGATCATGGATTTAGAGTATGCATGTCCTTCTGTTTCTCTCCCATTGACTGGAGCTTTTGGCACTAACAGGGCTGGAGTATGTGTCCCCATCCATTACCATTGTGCTGCCATCAGCATTTCCATCAAATCGCTCAGTCAGACCATAGTTTTGCCCTGCTTCATAGGATAGGAACATGCATGCCTTCATGCATGCATGTTTCCCTCACATACACCAGTGCTATCAGCACAAACAGGGCTAGAGCATGTGTGTCTCATCAATACCTTTGTGCTGCCCAACCAAGTCGCTTACTTGACACCAACAGGATTTTACAGTCTCCCACTTGCTACTAAGCCTGTAAATATCCACTGATGCTGGTAGACCCAGAGCAAGAGCATAGTTGTAGCCCTCCCAAAAGTTGGCTGTCCCAACTCAGAAATTAGTTGCTTGCCACCATTGACTTCCTGGCTACCAGGAATCCTGTTTCTTCAGAATGAGTGAACACTTTAGCCAAGCTATTAGTCACATTTGAATTCCAGAGCCTATCTGAAAATGATGATGCACTGTGCACAGCTGTGGACATGCATGTGACAAGATGGTGCATGGGATGCCAGATGTCAAAGCAGGGGTGGATGTATGAAGATACATGTCACCAGTCAGGTCCATACGTGAAGTATTGTCAGCAATTCTCTTCAAGTTTGGTAGCTGCTTGTCTGGTCAGGGTGTGCCAGGAAGTCTTGTCAGTGGCAGCCATCTCAAGTTGCTAGGGATTGAAGTACCTACTTACATTTTTAGAATGGGAACCAACTACATAAAATCAGCTGATCTTTATGACCTTGTTGCAGGGGGACATGTTCTGTTCTGCCTCTGACACCAAATCTTCTCAGGGCTCAAGGCCAAATCAGTTACAGATTCCAAAACTTTGCTCTGATGAAAGACAATTGGATCCATAAAGACCTCCTGTTTGTTGTCTGGTATTGCTCATGTCTTGCAGCTACGACACTGGTTCACATGAGTAGATCTGTGCAATGCATACTTTTATTGCCATCCTCATGTCATGGTGTGTGACAGACATCTGGACACTCACCAACAAGATGCAAGCAGGATGCTAGATGTGATACTGGTTTCAGTTGAGTATGCTGGGATTGTTGACTCCAGCTGTAGCAGTAGTTCCCTTGAGCCTACTGGAACTAAGATGAATCATGAGCCTGTGGCCAAACTCTAGGCTTGGTCAATGCTTTCTCACAAAAAAAGGGGACTCCTAGAAGCAGTTCCCCACCAGAGGGAGACTAGATCCTATAAGTTCAGCATTACCCTTCTTAGTGGTATGAGCACAGTTATCATCTCCAAGCCATAGATGACTTGGTTCCATGTTGGGTATCCATTTGTTAGACACTAGCCCTGGCAGTTAGAAGGGGCAAAATATAATACTTGTTACAGATGTATTGTATGAACACTGGACATCGCAGGGTTCCCTGTCATGTGGAATCACAGCCAACCCAATATATTCAGTCAGTAGTCTCTAGCAAAAGAGGTGATGTGGCATGAACGCATTTAAGCAAATACTATAGCAGTGACAGTGACTGTGAACTACAGATACATCTGTAATTAGTGTTAGTGTTTTACTGTAAGCTGCTTCTTTGGATATCACTGCCAGCCAACATTTGTTATGTTCACACGTCACACATGATAATATTAACCATAGATTGTTCACTTAATAACGCATCATAATGATTATATTTATTTATGCATCGTGGGCTAGTATAACCTTTATTTAAAGCAATTCTAATTCTAATACAATTCTAATTAATTCTAATAAAATTTAGGGGGGGGGCGTAAACCTATTAAAAGAAAACACATAGGAACGTTTACTATCTCGTTTATGTTTGAATAAAGCTGGATTATGTATTTGCTTTTTGTAAGAACAAAAGACACCCAGAAATATTTTTATTAGCCAGAATTTTCATTAAACTAACAGGGCACCCGTCTGAAGACGTCAGAGTGTTGTGGAGAAGTGTGGCGGCGTTTGGCGACACCATGCGTCCGTTAGTTCAGATAGTGCTGGTATTGATATGTCTCGGCTGCAGTGTGGCTGATTTACCCTTTCTGCTGCATATTCCTATTTCTTCGCTAAATCTGACTCTCAGCTTCTCAGGGGTGTTTTGTGACCGAGGTATCGGGTTGCACGAATCAGAAGCAAGAAACATCACTGTCCTTAACGTCTCCGGTTTTTATATTAAACGCTAAATATATATATTTTTTAATGACCCTCCTTGTGTAATATGATTACAACTGTCCGTATGCTATACTTTAGTCCAGAGCTTAGGGTGAAAACGAGCAGCTGAAGCGTGCATGTGTGGTGTTTAGAGAAATGATACATGGTGTTCCCTGCATTGGAAACTGCGTCCATGGCAAAGCAAGTTGTTCGCGACAGCAATCCACTACCTGAAATGATTCCCTGCTAACGCTGAAACATCGAAAGGAAAACGTACAGTCGATGTCTTAACCCTTTTTGAATTTGCACGGGTCTGGTTTTAGTTTGTTACACGTCGTTTTCGTTACGGCGCGTCTGTGCGCGATGGTTGTAATCAACAGCCACAGACAGTAAAGTGGGAAAACCTAAATGTGACGTCAATGCCTAGTAACTGACGCAGCCCCCAACAGAAAAAAAAGACTGACTGCAAGGCTTAATTATAATCTTTCTATACAGTTTTATACGTAGCACTGTTACTATTTACTGTTATGAACGTAGACCTATATATATATAAGCGCTGAAGTCGTTGTGTAAAGCGTAGGGTTTTTGTGTCTCTCTTTTTTCGCGCGCGCTCTCTCCCTCTCTCTTGAGCAGCGAATCCGTCCTGAGTTTCCAAGCGAAAGTTGCATGGAGACACACAGCGTAAGACGCGTGTAATGAAGAGAATGGTGAGAGAGGGAGAGATAAAAGAGAAGGAAAGCGGGAACAAACTCATACCAAGCGAGATAACAACAGATCTCCATCGATTAGTTTACGAGTTGTTTCAGGCAAAAGAACTAATGGCATCGGGGCAGTATTGTAACCAAAACCACTGCACCGGTGCAACAGAACCGACTCGGAGCCCTTGCACGGAGTTGGAGAGGCAGAAATTAATGTACATTGCATGCACTCCACGTAACGCTCCGGAGCGATGCCTTTGTGAGTGGTTTTTTTTTCGTACTGCGAGCTAAAAATAGCATCAGTGTTTGATCGCGCTCCAGAAATAGGCAGTGGGGTAACACAAGTATAAAAAGGACTGCAATTCTGAGAAACCTTGGACATTGCTGAGGTTAGACGTGAATCAAAGGCGGCGTTTGACTGTCATCTTGTTTATGTGTAATGTGGTCACGTTTGATTGATTGTGCGTGTGTGTGTGTGTGTGTGCGTGCGTGTGTGTGTGTGTGTGTGTGTTTCCTCTTTCAGCAAGGGCTCACTGCATATAGGTAAGCACATGTGCAAAGCGGCATTCGATTCAACGTACTTCTTGTGTTTGATTACTGCAACGGGGCTTGGTGCATGCGTGGTGTTGGGTTATACAGAAGCCATTCACGCCACAGAACAAACGACGCAGGGGTAAACAACATTTTTTTATCCACTGGCATGGACTTCATCTAAGCTTTGATTGTAACTTCATTTTTTTTCCCCTCTCAGCTTCATGTAAATTAAAACGCCATCTCTCTCTCGAGCAGGAATCTCACAAATCGTAAATATGACAACCACAAAAGCAAGACCAAACTCATTTGTCTGACGGCGCTGTTGAGCCATTTTACGCTTTCTGTCTTCGCTACAACTGAAAGTTCGCGAATGGAAATCCCTACCATCAGAAGAACACCGGGTGATGTTGGTTTAATAAATGGAGAGGACACCAGATGAAAGCATGCACGGGGAAGAAGGAGTGCCATGAGGCGCTGAAGAAGCGCTGCACCGGAGCCGACAAGAGGGGAACCCACAGGCTGCACGGTTGGACTGAAAATACAATGTGGCGTCAAGAGGTGCCTGTGCTCCTGCGCGACCTGCACCAAAATTACCCTCAGCTAGGCATATTTTAATACCATCCGCAGATGGACAGAGCAGCGCAAGTAGTCTGCTTTCCAGAGTCATTCGAAATGCATCCTCAAGTTTCGTACTCATAAGTCAGCACGACACTTTCCCGCCTGCTTTGTTCGTACAATTCAGTTTGCAGTTAGAAGCTAAAGATAATACGGCAATAGGCGGGCTGACTTGAAATACTCTTCCGCCCACGTCATTTTCATTATACAGCTCTGCAACAGACTTTTTTTTCGTTCCTATGAACTGAAATGCTGCTCTGGTGATGGCACACACATGCATTCACTTTGAATTGATCAGCGTTGTTTACAGAGGATCACCAGCAAGCGTCTGCCAGTACTCCTGACAGATTTGTTGAAATAAATTGGCACAAACCTGTCAAAGTGCGTGCTGTAGCGTGAGAATACTTGTGCGTAAGAAACAACAGTTGGTAGACGCCGCTATCACGGTATACCGAGCCAAAGCGTACCGTTACGGTGTACCGACGTATAGCTCTTAAGAGTCGATTATGGCAGATTTCACGTTTATACGAGACGTACAGCGTTTTCTACTCGAGTGCCATTTTATCCTAGTTATGTTTCTTGAATACCTTCCCAGATGCGTAATGTAAATGAGACACCGAAATTGGCAAATTGCTGCTATCAGGGATGTAAACTGGTAGCTTATTGAGTGAGCACTGCTTGCTGACATGGGAAACGAAAAAACGATGTTGATAACCTTGACCTCAAAGACCATGTGGCTTTCTTTGTTAAACGCACCTAGTCCAGGAATGCCAAAATCTTCTTAAATAATAAAATACTGTCGGTGTAATTTTTGTGGCAAAACAGATTTCTCCGAGTCGTGACTGCTATGAGTAATATGGGCGCGTTGGCTGCGTCAGGAGATGCAGTCGCTGTGCGCTGCAGACGGAAGGGGGAGAATCGTGACTGACTGCTGGAGACGTCCGCAGACGAAACGACCACCCAATAAAATCCTCTTAATGGCATCTCGGCAAGATATTTACACATGTTATCTCTCTAGCCCTTTACTCTTTGCGTTGAGCCACCTCAACCTCCCCTTGCACCACCGAAGACATGAGAAGAATATCTGTGATTAAGGGACGGGAGGGAGGATCTTGGTTTGGGATGAGTTCCGACTGGTGTGTGTGTGTGTGTGTGTGTGTGTGTAGGCTACCGGGCGGGGAGGGGGGTCCAGATATAGATCGTGACCCTCCCACCTAGTACAGTTTCTTGCATATAGTTCCAAAAAGGGATTGCCAGAGACTTTGTGGTGCATTTTGACAAATGATTACTATGTGGATATAGGAACAGGAATTCTTTGGTAAGTAAAATTCAGCTACCAACACTATACACTAGGTCTCATATTCTAAAGGAACAAATGTTTGCTTGACATTTTATATTACTTTTATGTTACAGTTATTTCTGCTTGTTTGTGTAAAAGTAATTAATAATGACACTGATAGCATAGTGAGTACACGTAAGTACATTTCTTTCTCACCGACATTGTTGTTTGCTTGTTTTTATTTTGTTGTAGCAACATGTGCTACATTATTATTAAATGAGATTTTATTAAAGATAATGCTGTTTAATTTGTATATGTAATAGGTAATACATCCAGTTTGCATTCAACAGTATATGACTGATTCTATTATGTTTTAGCATCGTTATGAAAATGTAAAGAATCTGAATTATTGTTCAGGTAGTTTATGGAGACCCCCGTGTCTCCACTCAATGGTATCAGCCAGTGAACTCTCTGTGGTCATGCAGTGAAACTGCTTCAGAAACCTGTCATGTTGTTCTCTTCGTGTGGAGGGCGATTTGGTGGTCTGATCTCAGGAATTACATGCGCAATCCTGGGAAGAACATGTTTATTAATGACCATTTGTTCCTGTAGCTTAAGCACTGGCTGTATACCGTTTCTCATAGGTTTGTCTTAACCAGCAATGTGGTCGCAATCGTGAATGCGTATTATTCGATTGGCACATGCTGTACTGGCATCACGAAACACTCTGAGACGTGACTGGACAATGTGTAATTTTTAGACTTTTAACATAGTTTTATACTAATGTCTGGTCATTTGCGCCAACTAGGATACAATTTGGTTTCCCCTTTCTTTCTTTCTTTCTTTCTCTCTCTTTTTTTCAAAAAGGGGGGTCCCTATATGAGCAAGACACCGATTGGTGGATGACGATTTTATGTTTGGTCCAATAAGATTCCTCGCTACTCCCTATTTATTGCGAGCAGATTACAGACTGCTCTCTTCCCACCCAGAGCATTCCAGCGACACTATCTGCTCTACCAGGCGATAGCTCGAATGAGGGGATATGTGACATTTTGGCTACAACAAAAGAATCGCAGCGCAAAGAGAAAGGGAGACCGTGCTGGTTTTATTGCACTCGTGCAGATGAATTATAACGCGAGGTATACAGTGCAGGGCGCTAGGCGGGCTGAAAAGGCGGGGGGGAATAGGAGGGAAATAAACTATCGGAATAAGGAGTGTATTCAGGACCGTGGAGAGCGCTCGCAAGCAACGCACTGGCTTTTGGATGTTGAACCCCCGCCCCCTCCCCCCGTGCTCGTAGAATGTGAATGAGTGGGAATACACTTTAGGCACGGAGAAGCCTTCAGTGCCTCGGCTTGCTGCTATCTGGATACACACAGCGCGATGTAAGAAACAAGCGAGACCGAAAGCGCGAGGCACCTGGATGTCACTGTTCGATGTCATGGACTTAATCTGCAAGCTGACTGAAATTTGTCTTCCGCGAATCTTTTTGCGGTCTGGGCTTGCTGTTCATATGTATCTAGCTAGGAAGCCCTTACCCCAAAAAGCATTTGCGGAAGACGCATTCGGCGAGTTTACATCGGAAGAAGCTTGAATAACCCCCTTGGACTTTATATGTTTACATTCACTATTATTATTATTATTATTATTATTATTATTATTATTATTACTGTGTATCTTGTTTGATTTTTTTTTTTTCAATGCCGCTGTGTGTTGCAGCTCCAATGTGAAAGCCGAACTTTTCCACCACTCTACAGTTCACACTATCTGGCGTCTCAACTGCCAGAACGCCTTTCAATCGTGAATGCGATTGCAGAAAGTCACCCAAACATTACAGATCCACCATCTGGTTTCCTGCTCGCACGTGGGAAAACACAGAGGTCCATTCGGTGTGTGTGTGTGTGTGTTTGGGGGGGTGAGGGTTTGGGGGGGGAGGGGGGGGTAATAGGGTTGGTATCTTATTTGGGTAGTACTTTGAAGGGAAACACTGTTTAAATGACCCCACCCCTTTTTCAACAACATTTATAACATTTACATACGTTTAGCCACTGTTATACATGCACGCCGATTTGTGGTACCATAAGTAGATTTTACATTATCGGCATATAAATAACAGGGTGCCAAAGTGTGGAAGTACAGGCGTCACTGTGAGTCTGTACGTCATTCTAGGGGCCCCGAGAAGATTCCTCCCTTCCAGTAATTCATTTTTCTCTCTCTCTCTCTGTCTCTCTCTCTCTCTCTCTCTCTCTCTCTCTCACACACACACACACACACACACACACGCACGCACACACACACACACACACGGTTCACGGCAGTTGTAACACCCCAGTGAAATCAGAAATCAGACTCCCCATCATTTCCAGTTCATACCATTATTTCCTGTCACTGAGTAACTCTACACTCATTATAATAAAGAGTTTGACAGCTGTCTGGAGCCAAGGAAGCAATGCAAGTGTGTGTGTGTGTCAGAGTCACAATTACCCTAAAGACATGCTCCCTTCATGTCCAATGAGCCACCACAACTTACATATCTCGTGGCTATAATTTTATTTCTCATGGGAACTTCTCAAACTGTAGCTAAGATAGTGGCCTCTGAGTAAAAAACATTTGGAGTATTTAGTGCCCTTGATGTAAGACTGGCGTTAATTCAAGCCAAGTCTGTTATGTCGATTATGATCACGTTAGGCCTTTTTATGTAGACAGGGAAAAAGAAACCTTTTCACCTAATTTAAAGAACCAATATTCTCTTTTTTTTAGCAATCAAACCCCGGATGTCACGCAAATTGGTAGGTAGCATATAATGATGGCCTCGAATGAGACGAGTTGCCTTGCATTCATTTGTGCATGTGTACAGTTGGTCAATGAAAACACATGAGGATAGCTAAAGTTAGTAAAGGCAAGTGCTCTCCATAATGCAACTGAATGAACTTAACTAATAGAGACCGGATTAATCAAAATATCTATTTTTACACAGAAGTATATGATATTGTATAAGAGCCAAATGGCTCCCAGAACTGAGAAGAATAGTTATCATTAAATTCAGTTCTGGGGCTTCTGAACTGACCAGATTGTGTTTACAGTTAAGAGAGGGAGCTCATAACTGAAAACAGCTGCAATCAGATACATAAGCAACGGGAAAGACAAACATGGCGTGTAGGCCTAAATCCTGGGTGACTCGTGGCGCTTCCACTACACCATGAAGTTCCCTGAACCAAACAACATGTAGTGTCATGACGCAACACTCACGAGGGGCTCCCAACACGTTTTGTTGGTTTATTAATAGAAATAGCATTTTCCCTGAAACGTGACACACGAAAGGGAGCAGGAACATTTACATTTATGGCATTTAGCACCAACGCAACGCAACGCTTATTTAAAATTATAGTGAACATACCATGAGTCTGACATTAGAGATCGTGTCTTGTGCATATCAGGTGTTATTAAATGTCATCATATAGGTTGTATCTTGGAGTAAGCGGGCAGATAAGTTCTATGCAAGGTTCCTGACGCTCACTTATTCAGGGCGTCTCTGCTCTGTGCTTTCAGTTCTTCAAAGGAAGCGAAGGAGCTAAAAAATATATGCATAACTATTCCATAGCATATAAGTGTCGTGTGAGTTAATTACAAATGATCTACTCTGCTTTGTTTACTTAAAAAAATGCATTATTGCATTAGGCGCAGTAACAAATATCAGAGAATTATAGTGTATTTTTCTGAAGAGTATCGTAGATGACCCCGAGCGCATCCTCCGACATGCGAGCGCATACAGCAACCCTTGTGTGTCCATACGGCCACAGCGTACAGCAACTCTTCTGCTGAAGTTGTAACCTTTTTGTGTGTACCTGTGTGTGCGTGTGTGTGTCCGTGACTCGATGAAGCGCAGAACTTTGTCACTGCTTTCTATATTTATACCGAAGAAAAAAGATGTTGATGCCATATGGGATGAAATATACATATATGTGTTGTATATGTGATGATGTATACGTATATGTGTCATGTATGTGATGAGGTGAGGGATGTAGGCTGTAGTACAGTTCATTTCAGCTTTTGGCGATCCAGCAAACCTTTAAATACTGCCTGTAACCTAGATTTTGCACTTTATATCCGCACTCTATAGCTAAACTGTGTTTTGTTTATTTTTTAGGTTTGCAAAAGCATGGGAAGGAGTCTATTGACTACAGACGTCTCGTCGTCTTCTTCGTGCTGCCCCATGCACAGTGCTCACGTCACTGTCTGTAAGTGTTTTCTTGTTAAATAATCATCCTGCTGCTTTCTCTTTTCTTTCTCATGAATCCATTGTATTCCATTGCTCCTTCAGTTTTTAACTTTCATGTATCTTATTTGGTTAATGCCAAATGTGGTGTGAAAATGCTCTATGGTATGGCGTCCAGTATGAAAGTTAAAGTTAAGCTGTTTAGATAAGACCAGAGTGTGACAGCACTTTCAAAAGTGTTTAAAAAAAGTGGCATATAGAATGCATATAAAGTGGCCAGGTCAGGGAATTGTGTATCAGTGATAATATCAGTGCTGGGTGTGGTCCATAAAGTAAGTGCCCTGCATTGCATTTTATACTGTCTGAGGTTTATGATATGTAACAGTTTGAAAAACAAGTCACACACACACGCACACACACACGCACACACATACACACACACATACACACACACACACACACAAAAGCATGTATGCATGACGGATGATAACAAGTGATGGCCTGGCTGAAGACTTCACTTAAGGAGCATGAGTGAGGATATGCTACAAGAAATACCTGTCAGAATTTTTATATTCAGGTCTAGCACATAGTTCCTAATTATATTTTAACAGAGTATTTCAGTATCTCAGATATGGTATACATTACCAGTCAAAAGATCAAAAAAACACCTTCCCATAGAAGGGGTTTCTTCATTTTTACTATTGTCTCTTATTATAAAGTATAAGACGCATGAAGTCACCAAGAACATAAAAACTTTTTAAAGTGTTAAATCCTTTTAGAGTCGGTATTCCTGATGAAGCTTCGCACACTCTTGATATCAGAGAGCTTCACCCAACATGGCTTTTCTCAAAGTTCTTAAATAGGCTGAGTACTTGTTGAGTGCTTGAACTCAGCTCTATATGAATCGCCTTGGGGAAAGAATTTCATTTTAATTTTAAGTAAAGATTTGTTTTATATGAACCACTTTTTCCAAAAATACATTTGTGCATAGCCAAAGGAACTAAAACTTTATCAAATACCTTTAAGATAAAAAAAAAATAAAAATCACAGTCAGTCACATGTGGCCAAACTTTTCACTGGTATGAAATGTATGTGAAATAAGTATGTGAAATTTATGTGTTCAAAAATAATTTTGTAGCTGGATGGACAGTTTTTGATGTGCATCCACAAATCAAGTTTTTTTTCTATATAAGTTGTAATCACACTGGAACTATTGAACTATAGCGTGTTGGTAAAGTCTTTCATTTCTGCAAAAACTTCTAATGTCCATAAAATAACTGACTCCATAAATCGGTTCAAATAAAAAATGTAACATGAAGAATTCTTCAGGAAGTGATGCATATGTATTTAATGTATTTAAACAGACTTCCGAGAGAAGACGTTGCTTCAAGATGATTTTAGTGAAAAAAGGGTTTCAGTTTTCTCCTTCTGTCCACATCTAATCAGCTCAGTGAGGGTCCGGTTCCCTGAGTTACAAGGCAAAAACTCAGTGCTTTTTACTACACTTGTTATTCGTTCATCTGCTGTAACTGGTTTGCCCTGGTCAGGGACACAGTGAGAAGTAGGAATATATCATAAATGAGTCCATTGTAGGGGAACATGCACACATTCACACTCTCATTCACATCTAGGGGTAATTTAGTGTTGCCAATCAACTTATGTGCATGTTTTTGAGCAGTGGGAGGAAACTGGATTCCCTGGAAAAGACATACACATACACAGGGAGAACAAGTGAAACACTGCATTAACAGTAACCTGAGCTCAAACCTGAACTTGAGCTGCGAAGCAGCAACCATGTTGTTTGCTCTCATTCTGAAATAGTTCAAACCTCTTTATGCAAAACTTACCATAACTTCACCAAGCGACTATTTAGAATATTAAACAGGAATATTAGAAAAGAACATAATAACTTTTAACTAATAGAAAAAAACAGGCACATGGTCTGGAAAATCTGCAGAAGAAAAACAAGTGATAGTTAAACCGATTCAATGCCAGATGAAATAAATATTTTTGGCACACTGTTCCTTAGCATTATTTTAATATAAAACACTATCTAAATACATTAATTGTGTCTCTTTTATAACTTTTCTGCCCTCCATCTCTTTTCAGTGCTTTTTTTCTAGATGGTAAAACCTGGAGGTCTGAAGATCCACAAAGCCATCAGAAGCACCATCTCCATTTTTCTGCTTCTATCATCACTAAATGGTAAAGTAGCCTTCGATATATCAATTCTTATTTACCAATATATTGAATTTATATTTATTTGTGGCTTATTCTGTGTTTCAGTTAGAAAACATAAAGCCTAAAGGGATATGCTTTGCTCTTAAATCTGTTATAAATGTTATTATTCATGTATGTTTTACACATGGACAAGAACGAGAAGTCTCAGAACGATCTGTTGGCTATATTTATTCTGCTGTCCCCTGACAAACGGATTAAGGCAGCAGCTCACACTGTAAAGAGTGGAGCAATTTCATGTTTAGAATGGTGGTTAGTCCCTATTACTAAAAATATGGCTAATACAAGTGACTAGAGGAAGTCAAAGTGTTGTTTACAAGGTTAAACACATGAGTCAGAGAAATTGCAACATATGAGTCAGAAACATGGATTTGGAAACATGGCGGATTTGGAAACAGAGAACGTCCGCTGCTACTTTCGAGGGGGTCCTGTGCCTGCAACTGGTGCGTTCTTTTAGAGCATGCTCAAAATAAATGTACTTCTACTGGTAATACGAGCATATGATACAATTTTAAAAAGAAAATTTGTATGACCGGTATAAGAGCAGTCGTGTATCCAGCTAAATTCTATTGCTTCATTGGTAATACAAATATACAGTATATGTTACACATAACTTTTTGAACAGTTTTGATCAAAGTGTTCGGGTTCATTAGTTATGCATGGACAGGACTTTTAGACTGAACTACAGGAGGGATTCTAATTAAACTTTAATGGGACAGATTCATATAAATGATAACATTTTCATATTATTTATGTTAATTATGAATTATTGGGGATTTTTTTATTCTCAGTAACATTCTTCTCTACTAATGCACAGATTGCTGAATGAAGTAATGACTGTCCACTTTAATTATTTAAAATCACACTTTTTATTCACCCAAAACAAGACTGGTTCCTGGTGAGTCTGGTTCCTCTCGAGGTGTCTGCCTCGTGTCGTGTCAGGGAGTTGTCCTTGCCATTGTTATCTCTGGCTTGTTCAGGATAGGATTTCTCATCTAATATTTCTACATCAAAGTTGCTTTGTACCAATGTCTATTATTAAACGTGCTGTATTAATAACATTTAATTGATCAAATTAATATCTAATGATTTGAATTCTAAATGCCTCAGATGCCAAAGTATACAAAAGGTTATATTACATATGCAAGTGTGTTCTCATATACATTAAACTTTTTTTAAAATAGAACTGTGATTTAAATACATTTGTTTATTAATAGTTTAAGCCATTTATTCTAAATACATACGGAGTGAATAAAATGAACACATTGTATTATGATTAGAGGATAAAACAAGCAGTGGCGTATTAGTGTGGCATAAGCAGGCATGGAGTGGTAGTTTATATTTAAGTGTACTAAGAGCATGATATAATAAGTATCAGTAAATATGATGAAAAACACTCAGTCTCTAAATCAGTGTTGAATTTTAATATGTAAAACTAATGAAGCAGAGTGAAGTTACATTTTGGATTTAGAGAAGACTTATCTGCATCATGTAGTGCGATGAAAGAGGTGCTTATAAATTTGTTAGTGGGTTTGCACTTATTTAGATATGTATTAATTTTCATATTTCAGATGTAGGACATTTCTGAGTGGAAAGGATCTCGTCGCAGGACCGGATCATGTTTCTACAGAGAGCACAGAGAGCACAGAGAGCAGGACAGAGGAAGGGACAATATGGACATGTGCTGAGATCAGAATAAAGTGGATGAATCAATCAACACAGCTAGGTATAACCTGCTACCCAGTGACCTCAAAGAAATGCCCTAGAGATAAAAGAATAAAATAGTATTTAAATTACTGAAGATATTTTAGTTTCAGTTGTATAGTCTCACTATACGTCTGAGGGCACACTGCCTGTGTGACCATTCCTTTACTTATAGGATAATTTCTTTAAAGATTTCAATTTATATTAAAATTAATAAAGCAAATTCTAGTCTAATAAAGGATGTCAGATTATTATAGTATCTATGCTTCACACAGTTATAAGGACAACAGTTTTCACTTTGGCATGACCTTTATATTCGGTCAGCAAAATATACGTATAATGTATGCCTTAAATGTCTAACAGCACAATATATTTCCTAAAATGTCTCTGAACATAGAAAATAAGGCTATTTATGATAAATCACTTTGAATAGAGAATGTTAAGAACACCAGGCATACACACAGGAAAGGGGTCCCGTAGTTCAAGAGGAACCATTGTCTTTCGGTCATTAATACGATTCAAAGTATATATATTTATTTTATATAAATTCAATTAATGTGCCCATTCATTTACTGCATTCAGTAGACTGTGTTTTTCTTTCGAGCCTTTCCTCACTGATTGATTCAGTGTTATCCAGTATATGGGCTGACTTGTAACCTATGGTGCACACTTTTAGTTAAGCACATTTGCAGATTTGAGAGACAACTGA
The DNA here is from genome assembly GCA_028566375.1 of Leptodoras nelsoni. NCBI lineage: Eukaryota > Metazoa > Chordata > Actinopteri > Siluriformes > Doradidae > Leptodoras > Leptodoras nelsoni. Next base: position 13,154,318 of record JAOVVG010000010.1, read on the forward strand.
GATATTTGTGTTTTTAAAAAAACAAATCAGGAAAAAAAAGATTATGGGTGCACTGCAAAAAATGGTATTGCAGATTAGTTGTTATGCTGAAAATAATGCATAATAATAATTTGATGCTTTCCCTGATGATAGAAAGTTTGAAAGAAAGTTTTGTGTAGCCCTATAAAAAATATCTGTATAGGGGGCTGAGCAGGAGGCTCAACAATTGTGTTTGAAGATTGGCCATGTTGAAAATAGCAATAGCAATAAGCCATATGTTCTGATTCACTCTGGCATGTTAAAGCTATGTATAGTATCAGGGGTTTATTTTATTGTACTAGAAACTGTAATTGTTTGTGTTAAGGGAGGAGGGGGGTTAAGAGAACCTCTCTGCAGGTTATATA
>JAOVVG010000010.1:13166647-13177054 GCA_028566375.1 Leptodoras nelsoni
CCTACACCATACTAATAAATTATTGTGGTCTAAAATGACAGGTGTTTCAGTTTCATTGTCTAACCCCTGTATATATTTATTTGTGGAGGGAAGTAGCCATTTGATCAGATGGTTGCTTATGTCTTCATAGCCTACCACTGAAATGGCAAGCACAGAAATTTTCTCTAAGGTACCCCTCACTACACGTATATTAGCTTTATATTCGTAGGATTCTTTTTAAATGCAATTAATTTTTTTAAGCTTTCCTTACTGATGCTAATAAAGAAGTTAAGTGAATAAAGCAAATTCATAAAAATGTACTATAAAGTACAAAACTAGAACCAATCTTTCCTATATTTTTTTTAAATAGCTGAATTCCCATTCATAGCAGGCCACAGCATATGTGAATGAAATGTATTCCCCTGTGTCTCTGAATGAGTGAATGTCAACCATGCGTGTGTCTCTAGCTGCATGCTTGTGAATGTGCTGGCACTGTGTGTTGTGAATGGAACTGGCTCCTGCTCTATGGTTCCAGTGGAGGCAGGAGGGCTGTGAGGTAAAGGGGGGCCTGCCAGTACTGAGGGGAAGGGGGGGTCATTTCCATGTCCTGAAGAGGGATGCTGGGAAAAAAATCTCAATCCCTCCTCCCTTTTTTTTTTTTTAATTTTTTTTTTTTTTCCCCTCCTCTCTCCTAGCTGAGCCTCCATTACACTCTCCCTCACCAGTAGTCTTGTTTTCTCCCTCTCTCTTGCTCGCTCACTCTTGTTTGCCCTCCTAGACCCCCTCCCTCTCTTTTCTCTTCTGTCACGACTCAGTCATTTTTATTTATATATTTCCTAAAAAAAAAAAAAAAAGGGAGTCTTCCATCTGGCGTTCCCCTCTTGAAAGAAGTTCGTGCACGCTTTATTTCTATTTAGTTTCAGCACGAATACTCTATACATTTAGTATACTATATGCTTAATTGTGCAACTATTTACCATGTCGCGTTGTTTGGGTCATGATGAAATGTGCTTTACCCTGCCATTGCAGAACCTAAATAGTTTATTCATCCAATATCTTAATTCCCTGTCAAGATTAGACACTAATGGGAAAAACTGACACAAAAATGAGAATTTATGTAGTCCTTTACTGTCTCTGAGCTGTTCTTTATGGCATTATTATCATTGTTCCTCAGGTGTGGATGGAGGCTTTAGGGCTTAGACTTTTTTTTTATTTATTTATTTATTTATTTTTTATAATTGACAAGCTTGGAATCTACCCTATATGATGAGTAATTCTGCCTTTTATACACTATTATTGAGTTATTCTATTTTGGATTTCAGATAGAAATAGGGGATGGAAAAGGGTAAAGAACTATCGATTTCCCTTTTTTTTTTTTAAATGTGCGACTTCTTGGTACTATTTCTGACTTTGTCAGGTTGTTTGATCTACCTTTTATATAAGTAGCAAAGCTATTTTGGGTGCTTTGCTGTGTAGTTTTTCTCCTGGCCATGTGACAGGCCTATTTAAAGCATGATAAGCTGCTTTTGGGAGTGGGAGGCGGTGTGTGAGTGGGTGTTTTAACATTCTGCAGAGCTACAGAGCCAGAGATGGATGAGCTTATTCAGTGAATGGGGGGGTTGGGGTGGATGCGACAGATTGCATACAGTCAGAGCTGTCTGAGGGCGTAGGCCACTGCTTTTTCTGGTATATTAGATCCAATATCAAATCAGGTTTAGTTACAAGCTTTCCGTTTGTATACCATCAGCAGCCATGTCATCACTGTGTTCTTTTTGGCCGAGTGGAGATGCCCTGTTGAATAGAGCAGAATTCTGCAGTAGGGATTCGAGTGCTGTTCTGGCACTAATGTAGTGCAGCAAGTGCTCTGTGGTGAGCTGGGTTGCTGGGGAAAGCAGAGAGTGGGTGGGGGTGGAGGGAATGGAGGGAGGGTGGCATGTTGTTGGTATTCAGGTGCAGTGGCTGTTCCAGACATGGCAGCTATTTTTACTCACAGCTGCTTTTTTTAGCCTAGGAAGCAGGGACAGTGCGCCTGTGCAGGCCAGGACATTCCGTATTTCTGAACGTGATGTTCACGAAGAGGAGCTCTGACCTCCATCATGCTTGAGTGGGGGGTGGGGAATGGGAAATGAAAAGAACAATCTTCATAGCATGATATTTTTTTCCATTTCTTCCACCAGTCATCTAGATGAGAGCTCTGAATTGTAAGCAATATTTAATAGCCTTAGTCGAGTCTTTAATTGCATCTGCCCTGTCTCTTCTCCTCTTGACAATTTGAAATGGGCACACACCCACACACACATGCATGCAGGCTCACACTTTGTATGCAGGCTCACACTTTGTATGCCATTTTCAAGCGTCAATATTCATAGTACTCACAAGGCAGTTTGTGTAGCTTCTCTCGATGGTACTGCTCACATGAAGGTAATGGATCCCTGTAAGAAACGCTCCCATGGGTTTGGACCAGGAATTAGTGAGGACGGGTCTATTGGTTGATCTTGATCTTTTTTTTTTTTTTTTTTTCCTCCACATACAGACACAGGAGACATGCTGGACTTGTCTGTCATTGGGCTTTTGTCTGCATATGTTTTTCCTTGGCCTCAAATTCCTCCATTTCTCAGCTGACAGTAGCTCATGACAAATTGATCTTTACATGAATGTTATACATGTGGAATCTGACAGACAATATAACCATAGTTTGACACTTCTTTAACAGGAATGTTCTGTTGAAGGATTGTTTGAAGTTTGGTGCAGAAACGTATCTTTATGCATTATTAGATGTACTTTCATAAATTTGATTTTGATCATTTTATTCCTAATCAGTGAAATGGAAGACTCCAGTTGTTAGCAGCTTAATTAACCAAATATGGTCTCTCCTTGATGTATATGCTTATTCCACATGAGATTGATCTGACAATTGCCAGATTGCTCAAATTGCCTTGGCTCCAGATGACCTTTTCTGCACAATTTTCATCTACCGATAAGATGTTGTGCCGTTCAGCCCGTTGGGTTTTTGAGTTTGATTTTAACATTGGTTTAAAAATAGGCAAAGTTTCGAGTTTTCCCTCTTCATCCCCTGACTTTACGCAGTCTCCCTCTCTCCTCCTCTCCTTTTGTTGCTATTTTTGGCAGTCCCTAGGATCCCTTCTCACCCCTCCCGTTCTGTTGGGCTCCATGAACGTCATCGCTCGCTTGCTCACTCCCTCCCTCCCTCCTTTCCTCCCTCCATCCCTCCCTCCTTTCTTCTAGTCAGCTTGTCTCTCTTCTAGCTTGGCTCTAGTGAATGACTGCTGCCTTCTGAAAGCATTAAATCTGGGCATTATGCACAGTCTAATGACATTTCACTTTAGAGAATGTCAAGTCACCCTATTAAAAATGTTTTTCTTTACCTTTTTCCTCTAGTAGATAAACTAGTTGCATTATTTAAAAAAAAGGAGAAAAGACCATTTAAAAAATGTATAACACAATATACATGGAAACAAAGTCTGTGCTTTCTAACAGAGACATAATAATAATGCTTGTTATGCAGCTGTGTTCTTCAGAATGTTGTAGTACATGCCTCTAAAATGGCATTGACCTGACTTGCATCTTGTCACCCAAAGCTATGCACCTTGCCGTTAGTGTGACTGCCCTTTTCACCTCATCATTTACTACATGACCATGTTGTTGCCATTACCATGCTTCTGTATAAAGAGCTGCAAAGTTGTACATTTGTTTACTGACTTTCATGTTTTCTTTTCCAGTTGTAACAGGAGCCACAGATGGAATTGGGAAATCCTATGCGGAGGAGGTAAGGGTTCCTCTACTTATTTATTTCCCTCCCTCCATGGAAGGCCCAGTGACTCATCACAAGAGATGGGTTTCTCACTAAGACCATGGAAGGGAGGGCAACTAGAGGACTACTCGTGGAAAAGGGTCCTCTCTGTTTACACACCAACAAATACTTCTAGCACTGTCAAGCATCTCAGTGACTCAAATGCACTGAAGTTGCAAAACTTATGTTAAGCTAATGTCCATTGTTCAGTTTAAAGAGGTCTGTGATTCATCATTAGATCTATTATTATTATCTTGGGTAGACCTAAGTGAACCTGTATAAGTGTTCATGCCTTCTACAGTACTTAATATTTGATCATTTTAGTAAAGATGCACTAGGACGTAGTTTTTATATTGGGTAATTACTGATTGGCTGTTCTTTGGTTCTCAGCTTGCTCGACGAGGATTCTCCGTAATGCTTATCAGTCGCTCACAGGAGAAGCTGGATGATGTTGCCAAGTCCCTCGGTATGTATTTTCTGTGTGGTAGTTAAAGCATAATTCTCTATAAACTGTGTTAATGAAGCCAGGTGTTTAGTGCTATCCTGAGAGGGCCTGGGGATCAGGTTTTAGGTGCCTCTGGTACAGCTCTCAGTAGAGAGCTAGGCTAGGTCTATCAATGCATGTACTAGTCATACTACTTCACAACATGCATTAAGATGCATAATACTTTCATTCAACATCCCACTGTTGGTTGCACTGTTGTTTGCCGGTGCGTTCTGACCATATTTGTACAGAGAGGCCCATCCCGTTGCCACAAATACTGCCTCCTAATTCATCTCCCTCTGAATATTGTTTTGTCCCAATGCCACCCAAGCCCATGAAAATATTTTCTCTTTCACTGCTTTCCCTGCAAGTACTGGAATCATTTCTGATTATTGTTGTTATGGAAGTGTTCTGGGCAGAGAACATGGGGTGCAAGGATTTCTCCCCATCTCCACTGCCTGAATGAAGACACCATGTATGTATGAATGTGTGAATGAGGACCTTCTCCCTGGTGAGATGTCAATGTTCAGAGAGTAATTAATACTGACTTTACATGCTCATTCTGTTTCCAGTGTGCAAAGCTTTCATATTGTTGGCACCAATTTTATTTGACCTGTATGTATTTGGCTAAAATATCCTTGTTTTCTAGACTGGAAGTTTTGCCTTGTTTTATCAATGCAGCTACAAAGGTGGTTGGTTTTTAAAAAATAAATAAAATGGAAGCACACTGTGCAGCTACCCAGTCTGCCATAACCACAGTCGTGCTGAAGGCACACCGAAAAGGGGAAGGGGGGGTTATGGGTAGTCACGAGCTGGGTCTCTCCCTGCCAAACCTGGCACTCTATGCTCACGCCTCATCCAAATGCCTTGGCAGTGTGGGGGCTTAGAGTCACAAAGACCACTTTGCTACAGTCACAAAGCTATTTAAAGCCAGAGGCTCTTAAAATAGATGTCATATTTGTTAATTTAATAGTCTTATCAGATCGTGTTTACTGGCCCGCAGTCCCCCCAACACTCTCTCCATTGTGCCTCCTCGTATAAATGGTCTACAGTGTGATGCATCAGAGGAATTTTCCTCTCATAACTCGCTCGAATGGGGTTCAGACATGATTCTTTGGACAATGCATTCTAATTGCTGCAGGCACGTCAAACTGAAGTAGAGGAAGGGTGTGGGAAGTTGCATCCAACTCATTTCTTGGCACACAGCGCCCCCTGGTGTCAAAGAATACACAAACCCTACAGTGATCCCTTTTAAGTTATTTTAGGATATTCACAAAATAGATTACTTTAAATAGTATGCTCAGAAAGACATTTCCAGAAAAAGAGCAACTGTGATTTTTAAAGAAAGCGCTTTAGAAATCCTGACTGCTTTTTAAACAATTCCTGATATCTGCATTTAATCTGTTCTGCCATGTAGGAAGTCTGTATAATGTGGAGACCAAGACCATCGCTGTGGATTTTGGTCAGATCGACATTTATCCTAAGATTGAGTCTGCACTTGCTGGGCTAGAAATAGGAGTTCTTGGTGAGTAAATTCATATAATTTAAAATTTTTGCATGAAGGTTTTCAGGAGCAAAATGACCTGAATCTGTTTAGCCCAGCAGACCTTTTTAACATTACACCTTATCTGGTTTGTTTATCTCTTAATGTTGGTTGACTGTTGTGACTGTAACCTCCTTTTTGTCTTAATAGTAAACAATGTTGGCATTTCCTACCCTTACCCCGAGTTCTTCCTGCACATCCCTGACCTGGACAATGTGAGTAGAATTATGCCTTACTCTGTATTAGAAGTGATTAATATAATTAACCATTACTATAGTCATGAAAAACACATAAGTAGGAAACATGGGTTGAAGGCTTCTTCTTCGAAGGCTTAATCTAAAGCAAAAGTCCTAGCATGAAAGACATAAGAGCCTGTCTTATTTTGGGTATGTTATAGTATTTTGGTGTTGTCAGTACTGGACACAATATACAAAGGCAGCTTGGTTTCTAAAGTGAAATGATTAATGGGTAGCATAACATTTTTAACATGTTTCTGTTTTGCTTAAATTGTATTTTCATGTCAATAGTGGTTTAAAATCCTCACTGTCTTTATTTCAGTTCATTAACACAATGATCAATGTCAACATAACTTCAGTGTGTCAGGTAAGTGTTTCATTTATGAGTTGCATTTCTAAACCATACATTCCTGTGTCTGGCTCTTTCTTAGTGGAAAGAGTTGCATTTGCACTTCCTAGTTCTTTTAGTTTTCTGTAGTAATCTTTGTTTCTGCCTCTTTTTCTCATCAGATGACTCGTCTGGTTTTGCCCAAAATGGAAGCTAGGTGAGCCTTGAGAATTTTCCTCAGACTAAGATGGGAGACTTTATAATATAAAGTTAGAATTCCTACTCGAAGTCCAGAAAGGGCAGAAAAAGGTTAATTGAAGTCATTGCCTGTTGATTAGCCATGCCCATCATTCCCTTGCTCTTCATATATGGTTTGCAAATGCGGCACACAGGGCAACAAATGCACGCTAAACTGATTGGCTAGACTAAGTCATGTGCATCAGTAGGGGCCAATCACATTGCTGGGAAAATTTCTTACAAATGGGACCAACCTCAGTTTGCTAAAGCACATCACTGCAGCTGCAGGGGTACTGCGTGTGAAAGCGGGTGCCATGGCAACACACAAAGCGACCATAATTTGTGTGTGTGTGTGTGTGTGGTGGTGGTCTGTTGGTGTTGTCAGAGAATTGAATCCTGTTCTTTGGCTCAATGCAAGTTATGCTGGGCACAAAAAGATGTAACTCTTTCTGTCTTTTTCAGAGCCAAAGGTGTAATTCTCAACATCTCCTCCGCTAGTGGCATGTACCCAGTTCCACTGCTCACCATCTACTCCTCCACCAAGGCAAGTCTTTTTGCCTTAAACATGTAACATTTACACTTTAGAACATGTAAAATGTAAAGACTGTGCTGCCATGTACTGCCTGTTATTTTCATTACTTGTTACTGCCTGTTACTAAATTTCTAACAGGGTTGCATGTTGACTGCTTTACTTGTAGGCCTTTGTTGACTTCTTCTCACGTGGACTTCAAGCAGAATACAAGTGCAAAGGGATCATTATTCAGGTCTGAATTTTTCATTTACATGCAAAGTAAAGCATGTGTTCTTTGAAGGATGTTTGGTTCTCCTTTGGCCCTGTTATAAATAATCCTGTATGTCTACAGAGCGTGCTGCCTTTCTTCGTGGCCACCAAGATGACGAAGATCAGGAAACCCACCCTGGACAAGCCTACACCTGAGCGCTATGTAGCTGCTGAGCTAACCACTGTGGGGCTACAGGACCAGACCAATGGTTATTTCCCTCATGCAGTCATGGTAAGTACACTCCTGTTCATAAACATGCACACTGAGCACAACTGCTGCAGTCTGAAAATATGCTATTTTTGTATCTTTAAAGGCATACGAGTAATACAGATTTATAAATTGCATTACATGTATTTAGTGATCCCCCCTTGGTTTCCTCTCAAAACCATGCCAGGTGGCTTAGTTAATAGTGTGTTGTGACTGGCGTCCCATCCAGGGTGTATTTCTGCCACACGCCCAGTGTTCCCAGCATTACAACGACCAGGTTAAAGTGGTTACTGGAGATGAATGATCAGACGATAACTCCTTTCTGTTTTCCATGTGTCTGTCTTGCAGGGATGGCTGACGACTGTTCTAGTTCCCATCAAGCTGGTCATTTACTTTGGCATGCGCATGAACAAGGCTCAGCGTGGCGGTTACCTCAGGAGGAGGAAGCTGCGATAGCTTGTAGATGTCGTCTAAAGGGACATGACAAACCGTATCCAAAGTGTCCTTTTCTTCCTGTTTGCTTTGTATTGGTATGACTGCCTGACTTTTGTATCAGTGTTTGAGAAGTTCTGTGTCAAGGCTTTTGTACTGAATAATGTCTCTTTAGACAAGCCTCTTTATGTTCTTGTAAGAACTACTGACCACAGATGTCACACTGACACGTGTTGAATGAAGTAGTTCAAACTGGGCTTTTAAATGGGTGAGTTTTCTCTTTTGGCTTGTGTGATTTCTGGGAATGGGTGTGTAACTTGGAACTAACGGGGTCTAAAGAGTGTTGCATTGGTGCATGGAGGGCTGATTTCACTGCTGTTCTAAGCAGACGGTATTCGAATGGGTTTCATACGCGTTTTCCTGTGTATAAGCCACGTGTGCACCTGATTACTTGTTCACTGATGCCAGTTCCCTGTTACATTTAAGAAGGTGAAATGTATGCATTATCTTTTCCTTAGTTGTTGAATGATCATATGAGTATTGGCCTTTTTAAGCCTTTTTTTTTTTTTTTTTTTTTTTTTTTTTAAATTTTTTATCTAATATAACCTTATTATTTCTTAGTATTTATGAAATCGGTGGTGGGCGTTTGGTGTTTTATACGTTTACTAGATATCTGTAATGGTGCTTTTTTGTTTTTTAAATATTGAGCCACGTTGGACACACTGTCAATCTCTGATCATTCAGAATGATGTGCCTTACAGAAATATACAGGATTGTTCTCTTCCAGCTGCTATTCTGTCTCAAATGTAGCAATGCACTTACTGACCTTTTTAAAAATGTTCACTCGAGTGTGCCATGCCGAATGGTTTGGGTTTTTTTTTTTTTTAAGGGGTCTTTCTGTGGCTTAGATCTCCATTTGACTTTTGAACCAAAGCCTGTCAAATGAAAGGGCTCAGATATTTGACCCTTCCTGATTGTATTGCAGGGAAAACTTGAATGTTTACATTCCAAAATATTTAGGCATGGACTACAAGGTGTGCCTTTTCTTCTACCAAATCATGCTTGTGTTAAACTTGCAGCTTGTCTCTCTTTTTTTTAGCTTTATTTTTTTTTTGAATAAAGATGTGATTTTAATCTGTTCCAGGAAACCGACCATTTTATTAATCCATTTATTTTCTGTTTCTTAAAATAGATTGTGGTATTTTGTCCAACAGATGATGCTGTTCTCTAAGCTGATGAGCAATGTATTTCTCAAAAAATACCATCTGAATAACTCAATCGTTCATCAGATGTTCTAAACTAGTCTGAATAGTGTATTATGAGAACTGGTCTAAATGCTGAACAGTGAGCCAATATTGATTAAAAGGAAAGACTACAGCTAAAATGGATATTTTCTAAGTTGGCTTTTATGTGGCATCCTTTTAAATTATCCATATAAGGTTATAGTCTAGGTCTACTAAATTAGACGGTTGCTTAAATATGATGTAAAAGTCTCCATGCCACAGTAAATACTTGATTATTTTTCATATGCACAATACCTCAAAGTCAATTAACTTTACTTGCATGAACATTTACAACAATACTATTGCCAAAGCACTGAAATGATGGAAATATTTAGACATTGTTAGACAGCTGTATGTGTGTAGTTAATGTAATGGGTATCATAAGTATAGTGTTAAATGAAAAAACAATAGTGTGGCTACTGTATGAGTGCATCTGTACGTACACACAGATGGGTGACAAATTAAAGGGGACAAAAACCTGACTAAATGAGTGGAGAAACCTAATGAGTGTAGTTGTCTCCAGACAGATGTACTGCATGATGCAATCAAGCAATCACCATCCTAACATGTCCTGTGGCATGTATAAAATATTGAATAGGCCAAGCTGACCTTGATTGTGGATCAAGAAAGGAAGAGGAAACTATCTGCCTTAGTAAGTGGGTTTGTTATTGAGGTACGGCTGGCACAAGATACAGTTGCTTACATTTACCTCGTTTAACTGGTGCTTTTTAACTGGTGCTTTTACCTAGAGGATCTTGCTTAAAAGTGGTACAATGGTAGATGGATGGTGCTGCTATTTTAACAAGCAACCTGCCAATTAGTAGCCAAGTAGCCTTAACCTTAAACTTCTTCAGGTGACTGAAAATGTCAGTGTAGGATGTGATCAGATTGTCATATTGTCCCTTATCACATACATGAATGCACATATGAGTTCCATGATGCAAAAACCATAGTCACTGAAATAAAGAGATGATGATAATCATTATGGTTTGGGTCTGGGGCGAGACGGTGGCTCGGTGGGTAGCACCTTCGCCTCACAGCAAGAAGGTCCCGGGTTCGATCCCCGGGTGGGGCGGTCTGGGTCC
>JAOVVG010000010.1:13202178-13212850 GCA_028566375.1 Leptodoras nelsoni
GATTAATTAATTACAAAGCTTCTAATTAATTAGATTAATTTTTTTAATCGAGTCCCACCCCTAGTACTAATCATAAAATGCTCTTATGGGTTTTAATTTAAGAATGGATGAGCTTTTACAGTTATTTGGTGTTTTTTAATGATTTATTTCAGTCTTCTAAATGCAGTCACTTTTACATGTACTATTGAGAGACTTATGGATCTAACATGTAATCAATCATTTTGACAGTAAACAGCCTGTTCCCTTGAGAAAGGAAAATTTCTTTTCGTGACACTTTTATCTAGTGCTGACTCACCTTAACCATTTATGTCCTTTTAGATCTGCCTCAGTGTCAGTTCAGATCTTCTGGCAAGAGTTTATTTCTTTTTAGATCCTTTTTCCTGCAACACAGTAAGACTCTCCTTTATAGGAATAGGTAGTCAGTCTTGAAAAACATTTTCCTTTCCCCTGTGTATAACTGTGTTAACCATAAATTCTGAGAAACTTCTCTTTTGAAACCCTAGAGCATAAGAAAATGCAAATGACATCAATTTTGAGTCATTTTTTTTGGCCAGAGAGCCAGTGTTGGGCTCATGTGCAAGGCCCAGAATGAGACTAGAGTCTTTAAAAAAAAGGTTGTAGATACATTATGTCTATATATTATGCCTAGTATGCATCTTTGTACTACAGTGCCATTGCGATCTTGGTTCTGATTGGTCAGACAGTGTTCATGTTGTATAACAGAAATACATAGCTCTGACAACAGTTTCAGCTGCAAAGCAACCCCCCATGTCTATACTCGTTCAAATATGTGACAACTTACACAGGAATATAGTGACAACTTACACGGGAATTTGTATGGAGGAGAATTAAATAAAACACTTCAGCATGTGCTGTTATTGGAAACTAGTCAACTTGATTGATTGTTTTTCTATAATAGCATGGCTTGTCATGTATTATTCATTACATAACAGTTAGGCTGTCACATTTTAGTAGCTACACTTTTAGAAATCAGAAATGTAGGTCAAAACTAGAATCCCCTAAAGGGTTCTTCGGCTTGTCTCTCAGGATGAACTAATAAATGTTGTATGCATAACCCTGTAACTGGGAAGCCTTTGACTAGCCAAAGATCTCTTGAAGAATGTAAGATTTCTTTAATATGCGTTATGCCTACAGTCATATTAAAATCTCATTCATCTTTATTAACCACCTTATCTGGAGCCTTTCCCAGGAACACTGGTACAAAGTGGGAATATACACATGATGGAATGCCAATCCATCTTAGGACCCCAGCACATAAAGGAGTAAAGGCATATAAATGGTTTGCAGTTCTAAAATAATGAGAGGGATTTTTTTTAAACATTTGAAATATTTCCTCACCAGTGGAAAGATGAATCATTTTCTGTGTTATTTGCTTATTAGTTTTTTAACATCGTATCAGCATCAGTGGCTATTTGTGACAGTCACAAGTTTATATTGATACACAAGTTCAACTTTCAAACACAGTCAAGGCAATTTTATATGTCCAATACACCTAGGTTCCTGTCTTAGGGGGCAGCACTGTTGCCTCATAGCAAGTAGGTCCTGGGTTGAATCCCAGGTGGGAGTGGCCTGGGTCCTCCCATGTCTGTGTGGGTTACTCCGGACACTCCAAAGACATGCAAGTTAGGTGAATTGGACATACAAAATTGCCCTGTGTTTGAAGACTGTGTACTGATGAAAGACTTGTGTATTGATGTAACCTTGTTCCTGGCATGAATAGCCATAGATGCTGAAATGACGTTAACAAACAAACATGACTTTGGACTGTCGGAGGAAACCAGAGTACCCAGGGTAAACCCACACAGAGAAGACCCAGACTGCTCCCACATTGGCTCAAACCCAGGACCTTCTTGCTGGGAGGCAACGGCACTACCCACTATCAATGAATCATTTTGCACAATAATGTAATGTAATCATCTTAATGTTAAAGATCACTTTATAATCATATATATAAAACATTTAAATGCCAACTTTTCATATTATATCCAAACATTTACAGTCCCAAACTAAGTATTCGAGTACATCTCTTCATAACAGTCCATCACCACAGCTCCAGTTATCCACACAAACTGGTACCATTCTGGCTTTATTTGCATGTTCAGTTACATCATAGAATCCTTCAGTAATCATATATACCAATTAGTAGATCTTATTTACTATTTACAATGTAAAAGACAATGAGAAAAACTATGAACAGGGACTTTTAAAAGAAAAAAATTGCTGTACAGTGATCAGAGTTCTTGCAGTAATATTAAAGTGTTGTTCATGCAGCATCAGTTACTACAGCTTTCCAAACACCAAGTATTTATTGTAATGTCAATTTATTTCTTAGTAAGCCCCACCGGATATTTTAGCCTATAAGCCCACTGATCTGTGATAATAAAGATCTTGTGATCAGGATAGTGTTCCTCAGTCACTGAGCTCTTCCTCATCACTGAAGTAGGTGCTCTTTTTGATCCTGGGTTTCTGCGAGCTGTCTGATGTGGAAGTGTTGCTCGAGCCTCCTGCTGTCTGCTTCCTTCGTTTGTCTTCCTCTTCAATTCGAGCTTGCTGGAAAGCAATAGCCTGGCTTAAACTGTCCAGTGCAGGGTCTTCGCCTTCATCTTCACTTTCCTCCGGCTCAACCTCGTCAAGGTGCTTCATGTTCTTCTTCTTCTTCTTCTTTTCCTTTTTGGGCGGAGGCTCTCTTTCTCCGAGCAAATTCTTCGGGCAGGAGTAACTCAAATGCCCGTCTTCGCCGCACTCGTAGCACTTGGTCTTGTCTGCGTAGCTTCTTCTCCTGATGAACTCCGCCGCTCTTCCGTTATCGATAGCGATGCTGGCCTTCACCGTCCTCCCAAAAAGCTCCTTGTTGTTCAGAGCCCGAGAGCAGACATGCGCCGACTCTCTGTCCAGGAACAGCACAAACGCGACACCTTTACTCTTCCGCGTTTGTTTGTCTTTGACAATCGTCACCTTAACAACTTTGCCATATTTCGTGCATAACTTATGTAAGTCGCTATTGGTCAGAGAAAACGGCAGGTTAGAAATGTAAACTGTGCTTTTACTCGGAGCCAAACCGCCACTCATTTTGCACTTGTCGGTCCGTTTTTTTGTCAATATTAGAAACGGAAATACTTCCTGGATCCAGCGGAAATGACGAAACTCTTACGAGAACAAGTATTTGTTTAAACGTCACTCTGGTTGTATAGGTTTCCTGGATTGTCAGTTTGTATATCCTCAAAATACGTTTTTATAATAAAAAAAACGTAATAAAGTATCGACGACTTTTTAAAAAAACATGCTCTTCTATTTGATTGACATTACTTTGACCCAATCACAGGCGGAGAAATGAATGACGTAGTGGAACAGCCGCTTCAGCCAATGACAGCTCGAGTTTGGAAAGTCAATTCTGAAGCGCCAAGTGTTTGAGCTCGGAGAATGAAGGAAAATGGCGAACTTGTACATTTTATAAATGGTGCTTTTAATGTAATGTAACATTTTATTCGTAGTCCGTATATTTCGGTCATTGTGGACGCCGGTTTCTTGACAGTTCGTGGTAATTCTTCCGGTTTCTATACTTTACAGGAAGTTAGTTTTGTTTGGGTTTGTTCAGCTACTGGGCTAACTCCAACATTACGTTAGATGTTGCTAATGGGGCCAGTCACCTAGTCAACGAGATTGTTATTGAGAAAACCAGTCATGCAGCCTTCACTTTTATATGAGTTTTGCCGAGCCAGACTGGGACCAGATGCCTAGAATTATCCAATACTGACATTATTTAACATTATTAATGCATTTCTTACCGGTGAATGATGGCCGCTCATAATGTTGTTTTTGCTGTCGATGTGGACTGTCGGTCTGAAGAGCTCAACCTGCCAAGAGACTTGTATCCCACTCATGTAAAGCAGTGGATATTAAAAGTTCTGCTTTCCTTGGGTAGTAAGTATGGTTTCGAGAACGTGCGATGGGGTTACAAGTTTTTTCATTCCAGAACTGTTAAAAGTGCAAGCCTTATAACAAGAGGCACAGATTTCAAAGAACTTCAAGAGAAAGCCTTCAGCGACTTCGAGGGGGAATTTGTCCACAAAGTTATCGGACAGAAAGCCTCTGATGAGCAGCACAGACTACGTCCCAGCCCTGCCATCTGTATGCAAAATACTCTAAAGGAGATCCTTTTGGACTTCCAGTGGGACAGACCGGACATAACTTCTCCCACGAAGCTCCCATTACGGCCCAGGAGGTCAACCAGGAACACAACAAACGTTCCCTTGGCCGATGATGATGTTTCCTGCCAAGGAAAAAATATTGTGTTTGTGGTCTCAGAGTGTCCCTATTCCCAAAGAGAGGTCTTGAAGTTTTTGCAGCTGCACAGCAGTGACCTTGGAAATCAAACCGATTTACCTGAGCTTATTCTACCAAAGGGTCTCGCAGACATGCTAATCCAGCGGAAAGTTGTCCTGCACTGGGCCCATTGCAGTTCTCGTGAGGTTTGTTTAAACCTTTTTAATAAAGTGGCTATTTAAATTGCATGTATATATGTCAAAGACCCACTTTGTGTATGACAAAGCGCTTTGTCAACAGGTTAATAATGAGGCTGATGACTGCACTGGTTTGAAGACTATCATAGAGGCACTGCAGCCAGTAGCTGGAAAAGTGATTCCTGTGCTCTTGCCTGGTATGAACCTGAAGCATAGAAATCCTAATCTGAGCACCAGGGACAACAAGGGAGTACTTGCCTTTCCAACTGGCTCAAGTACAGGATACATTTTTTCCTCTGAAAAGACCTACAAGCGAGCCTTTCCAGCTCTCACAGGAACACTTTGCTGGGGTGCAGGTAATAAATGTTGTCCCAGAAAAGTCTGTTTTGACACCATTATTAATCTCATTTACTTTAACTCTGACACCCTGTTCCCTTGTGGTACCAGATGAGGACAAACAGACCTGCAGTGTTTCGCTGGAGCCTGTGGCGTGCAGACAGAAGCGTCTGTGTGCTCCTGTAGAGGTGACTCTGAGAAGTGTGCTGTACGGCCTGGACACCTGCTCTCTCAAACAATCGGCTTCCGAGTGCTGGCTCCTGTTTTGCCCACAGAAATCAGAGCAAGACCAAGTCTCTTTTCAAAGTCTCTTCAAGGAGCTCTTTAATCTAACTTCTGACATGGTAAAATTGTTTCTCTGCATCCAAGCTACATTAAAAATGATAATTAAATGAAACAAGTGATGCTTTATTATGTGTCTTACTAGGATACAACACGTACAATGCTCAATGTAATGCTTTTTCTCTGTTTGTACAGCTAGCAGAGGTCAGTGAAGGAGGTCAGGTCCACTCTGCAGTGCTGTCAGTATTGTCCTCCGGTCTGGCTCTTCTGACAGTTCTCCACAGTGAGGAGGCTCTGAGTACATCCCTGGTTCCATCAGAAACCACAGACCTTCCTGACACCTCAGACCTACCTGAGATTGTCAGTAGTGTTCTCAAAGACATCATGAAAGATGAAGATTCTTCAGGTATGTATGTCACAACTGATTTAGTAAGCTGCTATCACTTTTCACTGACAAAACACAGACTGGATCGAGATATTACGTGTAACTTACAATCTGCCATGCGTTGCCATGGTATGCAGAGCTTTCACATGGATTGAATCAATCCCTGGTGTGTTTACCCCTTTGTGTTTAGTCAGATGGTGTGAACCAAAACACTCTAAGACTGGTGGTCTCTGTCTGCTTGTTGTTAGTAAATCATATTCTTGATACTTTAAGGGTTGTGGATAGATTTTTTGACACATGCACTGGCTCAAATGGCTGCCAGAAATCTAAACTACAATGCTGCAGAAATGTTTTATATTGGTGCTGAAAATATTAATATCCTACAGTTGTTTATTAGTTGTGCTTGATTGAGTTCCATGATTTATACGTACATTTGCACATTTTTATTTATTTGTCTTTTCTGTTACCATATTTCTGGTGAATTAAATTGTTTGGTCCAAGTTGGTGAATTGGACCAAGTAGAAAAAAAACCCCAGCATTATAAATTTCACATAAAGGGGCCTTAGTTGCATTGTCTTATCTATACACATTATGCTACATTCTAAGAATTATGTTGTGGAAAGAGGAGTAGTATCTAAAACTAGAGAGGTGCATTTCCTGAAGAAAATGCGAGTGTGATTACAGCAAAGCAGTGACATTACCATCAGCACCATTCGCTTTTGTGTGTGTGTGTGTGTGTGTGTGTGCGTGTGTGTGTGTGTGTAAGTATGTAAGCACATAGTTTGGGTTGGAAGATGTCAAAATATTTGCTTAGATTGTGTGTGTTCGTGTTAGTACATAGTTTAGGGGTGCCAATACGTTTGATCAAACACATGATTGTGTATTTTTTTTAAGCATATAGTAGCTGGAAGTGTAAATACATCTGATCAGACTGGTCATAGTGTGTATGCAACGTGTTATTCAAGCAGAAGTACAGATGACAAAAAATGAAAATCGATGGAAGTGGATAGGAACAAAGGGGAATAAAAATGAGTGTGGAGGGTAAACGAGTGCACGGATCCCTTAGCCTTATACAAGTGCACCGATCACGACCATGTCGGATATTTTAGAGTTGGAGCGGTGTCGATTTTTCGAAAATTACGGCAGTTGAAATCCAGACAAAACTACACTGAATAATCCTGACGGATAACAATAGTGTGATTGCCTAAATATCTGAAATATTAAAATATTCATTTAAAATTTTTTGAAATAATGTTTGTATTCTGCAGAACAACATCAGAGTCCACATCAGGTTCCTGAATGGGCAACCCAGGAGCTTCAGGATTGGACTAATCTAACAGCAGATCTTACGGAGGGCTGGTTTCCTCTGTCTGATCAATCAGGGATTAGTTGCCATTTGATGGAGTCTATGAGGTATTATTCCTTAATAGTTATTATAGCTATATAGTTATATGTCCTACTGTAAGTCTTACTATCCATCTATCTATTAGGGGAAAGTTTATTAGAAGTTGTTTCTATAATGATTAATAATAAAATTGTTATTATTATTATTATTAAGGCATACGTCGCTTACTGCTTTGTTACCCTTAGGCTTCTGCATGCTGCTCCAGAGGAACAAGAACAAACAGAATATGACCCTCAGGAGCAGGAGTTGACAAACAGCCTAGCAGAGCTCTATCAGAACAATAAAGATGGACCCAGCGGTGGATTGAAAGGCAAAAAACGTTAGTACATATCAGCAATTGATATTCTAATATTCTATCCATTCTATTATTATTTAACATGGTAAGTAAATAATCTTTGGGAATATTGATAAGGGTCATTTGTATGACCTTTATAATGTTTCAATATGAATGGTTTGCTAATGACTTTCCTTCTGTAGGAGGTGCTCAGCGTACTCCAGTTCGCCAGAAGATGAAGACCATGAGTCGCTCTTTGCAGATGCTGAATGTCGCTCGCTTCAATGTAAAAGCACAAAAGAGTCAGACAGAAACGGATTCTTCCAGCACTGCCAAAGGCACAGAGAAGCGAAGCAAGAGATGCTCCAGTGAAAGGACCAGACCTGGACCCATACGTGAGTTTAAACAAATTGAAGCTTACTATTAAATGATGGCTCGTGTGTGTTTACAGTCGATCAGGAATAGCAATGATTTGTATATGCACATTATTACAGATTTTAAAGATGAAGAAGAACTGCTTTCCCATTTGAACCTGAGCTACCAGCAGGCCGTGGAGGACAAGAGCGTCGCTGTCTTGACGCAACTGCAGGATCTGCTCTCAGCGGTGGAAACCTTCATCAAAAGTAACAGCAATACTGGGGTGAGCAAGTTACCTACGCTAATTACAGACAACTGAATGACCAGCCTCAGTGAAAACGTTTGTACTTATTGACCATTTTATTGTCTCTCCATTGGCAGGGTTCATTCTTAAATATAATCAAGACGAACCTCTTCAAAAGCGCCCAATCCGTTCGTCAGCTCTACGGAAGTAACGCAGATGCTGAGAGTAAAATCAGAGAGTATGTATTGCTATTTTGTTATCTAAAATAAAGAATTCTTTCTTAAGGATGTATAGTACTTTATAGCAGAAATAGTTTAATAATGAAGATAATGTTGACTGATGATTATGTTTACTTGTGGAATAATTCTAAAACCTTTTAAAAAAAAAAAACTCTTTCCTGTAAGTTGTCAGCTACAAGTAGTTCTCCGACTTGAGATGTGCAAACGGCTGTCTTCAGAAGATCAAGATGATGTGGAGCAGATGGTGGAGGAGGTAAGAAGATTTTGCTGAAAGCAGTAATTATTAGGCCCTAATTAGTTTGTAATTATCATGTACTGATAATGGAACTTGACATAAAACATTGGGGTATCCGACTGATATTTGTTTTAAGGTGGCTGGAATGCTGCGGGTGATATCTCTGACAAAAGATCCTGTTTACCTTTCAAAGTTCATGCAGGAGCAGGTTTTGCCATCGTAAGTACTTGAACTCTGATGGAATACAAATTTTAAAGTTGTTATTAGTAATGCTGATCCTGTTGTAACTAAAGATAATATGTTTGCATATTGTATGTTATAGGTACCTGACTGGCATACCTAAGGTCCTAGCAGACGTCTACCACAGTCTTGGCACCCAGCTGCCTGAGGTACTTATTGCAGTCCTCCCTGCTGATTTTTTTAGTGATGACTCGATGGCAAAGGACAGTGTTTCTGTAAGTCCCTCACCTGTGTCAGCCACACAAAACCCGGTATCCAGTGTTGGAGATCGGCTTGAAGAGTTACGCAATCGCTCTGCTAAAAAGAGAAGGTGTGTAACGAACAGAAAAGGTATTATATTCACGTGTTTATGACATGCTTGTATATAATGTACTGTTTGTTTACTTTCAGGACCAGCATGCTTACACGTCATAAGAGTACAACGGAGGCCTCACAAAACCTCCGGCAAATAGAGGTGCCCAGGAAATCTGCAAGACAAGTGAGCATAGATTAGTTGTACCGCTTTTAATGCGCTTTTGAGTGAGAAAATCACCGCTATTGCTTTTCTTTGTTGTGACAGGCAAAACAAAAGGATTGTAATCCTCCAGAAAAGCTCAGTGTAGGAGGCCAACCCACTCAAAAACAAACAGTTCAAGGCATGTAATGAAAAATCTTACTCTTAAATACTTGCTCTCGGTAGAATGTTTTGGCATGTAGTGGAGTAAGTAGTGCATCGGTGTAAACTGTCAGCAATATGTTTCAGAAGTGACAAAGGTGAGGAGAAATCTCTTTAACCAGGAGACAGTGTCCTCCTCAAAGACAGCAAAAATGCCTCGGAGCCAGTCTGTGTCAGCAGTAGATGTAATGAAGAAGCGCAAACGATCACAGATGGAAGATGGTAAAGTTATGAAGCTATATTTTTGTCAGAGAGTATAATACATCCTGTAATATATAGCAATACGTCCTTTGTGTAATCAGAGTGTATTACATGATGATGATATTTTTTCAATTGCAGGTCAGAACATTTTACTAACAAAAAAAGTATCTGAGACCCCCCTGCACAAGCAGGTATCAAATCGTCTATTATATAGACAAAGGAATAACAGGTACGTTTCACAAATTAAAATAATTTTGTCATTGAGCACTTGAATCTTGAATTATTATTTTAACTGAAACCTGTGATTCAGTAGTGCTTTTATTGTCCTTGTCAGAAATTCTGGTGACACCGATATGGTCATTGTTGAGGAGTCGCCGGTTAAACCTGCTACGGGTCAGTTAGTTTTATTTATCATAAAAATGTATGTTAAAATAAACGTTTAGTTAATATATTTGGATTATTTATATCTTGACTTTTTTTTTTTTGCTAGATTTGAGGAGAAGTCCTAGAATTAAGAAACTTGCAAGGAGACATTCCAGTGTCTTCTATTCAAACTCACAGCCTCGCTCTCGAAATTTGGATAGAGCCTTGTCTTCCTCACAGCTCTCAGTTTCTGAAAGTAAAGGTGAGCAAAAAAAAAAAACCAGCCTTGTTTTTGGAATATGCATCATTTTCCCATTCATACTTGGACCATAACATGCATGGTAGATAAATACTGAGCTTTAACCCCTAAGACCTTCATATCCTCTGAGGTTATGTATATAATAATATTTGCTTTTTTGTGCTCACAATTGTAGGTGATATAAATATTAAGGCTGTTAAGTCACCGATGAGACTTCTGTTTGGTGCTGCTGAGTCCCCTGTTCGCACTACCACATCCAGATCAGTCATTAGAGATGCTGAAGTCGATCGGCTTGGCTCTACAGATTCTGTCTTTGAGGTAATATACCTTCCAGCACCAATGAACACATTATGTGTTTTGGTGGTTCTCATTCTGTTTGCACAAATTTAATTGAACAAACTTGGTCTAATTATTATTATTATATAATTAGTAGACATGTTGGGCAAGCCATTTACCCTTTTGGTTCTTGCACTTCTCCCATGCAGAACCAAACCTGTGTACTGTGTAGTGCAATAATATTTTCATTGACATTATTGAAAATTGATCTTTAAGCGGTCAAGCTTTGGATTAGGAAGTGAAATCTATAATAACAATAAATAACAAAATTGCAGACCCATTGGTGGTTTCCAGACTCATCTTAAGCATAATTGTGTACAACACAGTTTGTATACTGTTTTATTTAGATGTGGTGTTTGATCATTTGATCTACCTTGGCA
>JAOVVG010000010.1:13252545-13262805 GCA_028566375.1 Leptodoras nelsoni
CCACCAGCATCACGTAGTGACCTGGCCACTATCCTGCAAGAAGAATGGCTTAAAATCCCTCTGACCACTGTGCATATAGCAGGAGTGGCTGTATTTGAGTTTTGCCTTTTTCAGTACTTCAGTTTGTGTGTGATTGTCTACACACTAGTCTCACTAGTGACATTTTGTGTGTACAAGCACAACCAAACCCCTTGCACAAACACTGCTGGTATTATGACTGGTATTATGTTCACAGCATGTATATTAATTATCTTTGTATTCAGTTACTCCAACTGTTGGTTGAATCCTGCATTAATGCTCTGTTTTACAAATGTATATGCATTTCCTCTTTACACACTGCGGCTCTCCTCTTTCTACTCAGGTACAAATGAAAGACTTCCGCTTTTCTTACAAGTTCAAGATGGCCTGCAAGGAGGATGTTCTCAAGCTTTGCCCTAACATTAAAAAGAAGTGAGTGTAGAGCAAAGGTCACTTACTAGTTCAAGTTTAAAACAAGTGTTTGCTCATGGAGTTGTCTCAGTATCGACAAAGCAGTATTTGTGTAAATAAAATTCATTTTTGGCTAGTTTAACCCAGGTTGTATAAACAAAATCAATCATGGAATAAACCTGTCTGGGTGTGCAGGGTGGATGTGGTCATCTGTCTGAGCACCATGGTTAGAAATGATACGCTGCAGGAAGTGAAAGACCAACGTGTTTCCATGAAGTGCCGGAGGCAGCTCAGAGTGGAGGAACTGGAGATGGTTGGTTAATTCTCAAATCTTAATTCTCAAATATTTATACAGAAACTGATGTAATGTCTAATAGTATGCTTACTACATTGTCAGGACATTCTGTGCTTTTGTACTACACAGCAGTGTGTGTAGTTACAGTAGTGTAACTGTGGTGCTGTGCTCTGTTCCAGTCAGAGGATATCCGCCTGGACCCAGATCTGTATGAGAGCTGTAAGCAGGACATTAAGGATCACTGTCAGAACGTGGCATTTGGCAATGCTCAGGTCTGTCTTTCTGAAATACCCTGGGTACAGTTCAGAAGGGGCAAAATTCCCAGTTATGAAACTACCAACATCTTGTAGATGACATGCACCAATCAGCCACCAATCATGACATCCTCCTGCCTAATATTATGTAGGTCCCCTTTGTGCTGCCAATGGAGCTTTGACCCATCAAGGCATGGACTCCACAAAAGCTCTGATGGTGTGCCATGATATCTGGCACCAAGACATTGGCAGCAGATCCTGTGTTGTGTTGTAAATTGCAAGATTGGGCCTCCATCTTCAGATTGAGATCTGGGGAATTTGGAAGCCAAATCAACACCTTGAACCCTTTGTCATGTTTTTCAATCCATTCCTGAACAGTTTTTGCAGTGTTATCCTGCTGAAAAAGGCCACTGTTCTGATACTCACTTTCTTATTGGAAGCACTTCTGGCAGTGGACAGGGGACAGTATGGGCACTCAGACTGGTCTGCAGCTACGCAGCTCTTTTGTGGGATCAGATGCGATGGGCTGTTTTTTAGTCCCCACACACATCAGTGAGCCTTGGCTGACCATGACCCAGTCACTAGTTCATCTGTTGCCATTTCTTGGACCACTTTTTTGGGTACTAACCACTGTATCCTGGGGAAAGCCCCACAAGATCTGCTGTTTTAGAGATGCTCTGACCCATTTGTATAGCCATTGCAATCAGGCCCTTGTCAGAATGTCTTAGTTGCTAATGCTTGCCCATTTTACTCGCTCTAAGACATCAACTTTGAGTACTCACTGTTATTCACTGCCTAATATAACCCCCACCCCAACATATGTCCTTGAAACAAGATAATCAATCTTATTCACTTCAACTGTCAGTAGTTTTAATGTTATGGCTGATCAGTGTAGATGTTGGTGTGAATTTTAAATAAGTACAAGCACAACACATCCATATTGTGGATGAGGAGATGGAAACTGGAAGTTGAAATTGATTGAGGGCATGTAATTTGCTCATATCAGAATATTATTAGCTTATTACGTTTCTGTATAATGTGGTTGGTTTATACATGCAGGTGATTGAATGTCTGAAGGACATTAAGAACCATCTGAATCCACGCTGTCATCAGAAGATCTTTAAACTGCAGGAGACCGAGATGATCGACCCTGAACTTGACTTTCAGCTCATGAGAGTGTGTAAGCAGATGATCAGGGTGAGTGAACATAAAAACAGTATTTTTTTACCTAATTTGCAGCGATTAAACCTGATCTAAAACAGCACTTTGTAGATGTAACTTGCATGTTCAGTATAATAGTGAGTGGCACCTCATGACATGCTTGTTGGTGTTGTAGCGTTTTTGCTCCGAATCCGATGCTAAGGGCATGCTCCAGTGCCTGAAACAAAACAAGAATAGTGAACTCATGGACCCTAAATGCAAACAGATGATCACCAAGAGACAGATCACCCAGAACACAGGTATAGTCTAAAAGAAATGCTTTACCATTTAAATATACCCATTTGAGATGTGAATATGATTATGATATATAAGACTATGTTTACAATTTTTTTTTTTTTATATTAAGTGGATTTTTTTTCCCCGTATCCAGATTACAGACTGAACCCAGTGCTGAGGAAGGCCTGTAAGGCTGACATTCCCAAGTTTTGCCAAAACATTCTGAACAAAGCGAAAGATGACCTTGAATTAGAGGGCCAGGTTATCTCCTGTCTGAAACTCAAATTTGCTGACCAGGTCTGTTGTAGTACACTCCACTCTGCTGTATTACATCAGTGTATCTGATTATGACTGGGTCTATGGTTGTAACCGTTGTTGAACTGTATGTGCAGCGTCTCTCCTCAGACTGTGAGGACCAGATCAGGATAATTCTGCAGGAGTCTGCCTTGGACTACAGACTGGACCCTCAGTTACAGAAGCAGTGCACTGATGAGGTCAGTTACTCCTCCAGCTTCTTTCATGTGTCCCCATGATTATATGTAGTACTGTTTGGTGATGTCACATGTTTGTGCCTCAGATCCCACGGTTGTGTGCAGAGGAGGTAGCGGCCCAGGAGCAGACAGGTCAGGTGGAGGAATGTCTCAAAGTGAATCTGCTCAAGCTGAAAAATGAGGGCTGCAAAAAGGTGCATCATTTTGTGTCCTGCCATAAAATTGTCTAAACTTCTCCCCAGCCATGTAGTCCAGTTTTAACTTGTGCATTCCGTGTGTAGGAAGTGCTGAACATCCTCAAGGAGAGCAAGGCAGATATTTATGTGGATCCAGTGTTGCACACAGCCTGTGCTCTTGACGTTAAGCATCAGTGTGCTGCCATCCCACCTGGCAGAGGAAGACGTGAGTACTTAACACCACAGTCAGTTTATTCCTGCAGAGGATTCAGAGGATATTAACTTTGCTGTGTGTACTCCTCAGAGATGTCTTGTCTGATGGAAGCTCTTCAGGATAAAAGAGTGAGACTCCAGCCTGAGTGTAAGAAGAGACTGCAGGACCGTATAGACATGTGGAGCTATGCTGCCAAGGTAACACACACACAGACTTACAGGTAGTGACTTTATTGAAAGTAGGGGCGAAGTCCAGATTTCAAGAGAATAAGAATAATATTTCTGTAAAACGTATATATTAAACACATGTTAATTCAAGTGGAGAAACATCTTACCTTTGGTCATGAACATCAATAGTGTGTTTACCATGAAAGGGAAGAGCTACATATAAGAAAAAAAAGTAGAAAAGTGTGGATCCTTGCTGATTTGCGGCTTTTGGGAACATTAATACCATTATGAATTCCTCAGAGTACCAGAATATTGAAGACTGGCTTCCCCTGCCAGGAGGTTCAGACTTTTAATAAGATTATGAAACTCTGTCTTGGAATGGAGAGTCCATATGCACAGAGACAAGAATATTGAGGAGCTTTGCACTGTGGAATGGATCAAAATCTACACCGTTCATAACATAACATAGACATAACATTATGACCACCTTCTTTTCTTTACAC
This sequence comes from Leptodoras nelsoni, assembly GCA_028566375.1. NCBI lineage: Eukaryota > Metazoa > Chordata > Actinopteri > Siluriformes > Doradidae > Leptodoras > Leptodoras nelsoni. Next base: position 13,256,512 of record JAOVVG010000010.1, read on the forward strand.
TCATTGTCCAATTTCAACACACTATCAGAACATCAGTGTCACTTCAGTGCAGAGAATGATCCACCAAACAAACAGTACCTGATCTGTGGGGGTCCTGACCTTTAGAGAACAGAGTAAAGGGGACTAACAAAGTATGTAGAGAAACAGATGGACTACAGTGTGCAGCTGTATGGTAATGGAACTGAATGTGGACAGTGAGTGTAGAGAAAAGGAGGTGGTCATAATGTTATGCCTGATTGGTGTATGTACAAGTGACTCTCACCATGTTAGACCAGATGCGAATTGAAAAGGGTTCTGAAATGTGCCTCCCACAGAAAAATCGATACACTTAACTGCATTGTTTAAAATAATCCTGTACAGCATCACCGCATGTTCATGTTGAAAATATGGTGTTTGTTCCATGATTTTAATGAAGGACAATAATTATGTTGTTGACGATAAATAACAGTAATAAAAAGTTCAATAATAAGCTCATTTTAATAGCTCACAAATATTAACGTTTAAGACGGTTTACATTGTGCAAATTTAATGTTCTTCGTGTCATTGTTATCAAGTTTCTCTGGAATTGCTCTGTATGTCATTTCCTTGTTGACATTTCTGCTTCCTGCCTCCAGGTGGCACCAGCAGAAGGCTTCTCAGACTTGGCTGGTCAGGTTCTCTCTTCTCCTGCTAAGAACTATATCCTGAGCATGCTGGCAATGTGTGTGGTGCTGCTGTTCTTCATGGGGCTGCTGTGCGGCCGCATCACCAAGCGTGTCACACAGGAGTTGAAGGACAGGTAAAGAGGGTTGCCAGGGGCAGGAGGAGGGGGAGACCCACTGTCTGCCCTTCCTCCTTCCCCATTTTACAAAAGAGGGGTGGAGAGAGGTTAGCAGTGCTCTCTGTCCCTCACTCACCCTGGGCCCTGGCTATGGCACGGTGAAGAGGATGAGCAAGACTGAAACTGTGCAGATTTTCTTGCTACTGGCAGTGGCCATGTTGGGACCTGATTTTACACTCTTCGCACTGTCCATGTTTTCTGACTGCGATACTCCTGCATCGTCATCTGCTTCTCTGTGACCGGACCTTCCTGCTGTGGACATTTGGGCCTGTGTGCGTGTGCGTGCGTGTGTGTGTGTGTGCGTGCATTTCTATGTACAGTGTGCTAGCATCTTTGAGACATTGTTTCTCCCCTTTCAGCTTTCTCCATGTTTGTGGAGCACCTGTTGCATTTCTCTTCTTCCTTTGAAATGTATGTATTTATTGTTGATGCTTTTGTTGTATTGAATGTCGTGATGGGAGTTTGTACGTATGCTTGGGCTTTGTCGTGCTCATGTGCTCCCCTGTGGCCTACTGAAATGATGGCACAGAGGCAGCAGGTTCTTACTACTAAATTTCTGAAAATCATTTTGTGTGGTTCTGGGTGGTTACCATTACACTTCAGTTACACATGGTGACTAGTATATTTGCGGTATTAGGTTTGTGTTTGCTAGGGTTACACAGGTCTGATAACGTTTCATTGATTATTTTAACTGATATTGTAAATTCCTCAGCATTAACATGGGTTATTTCTTTTAATTAGTCACGGCTGTGATTTGTCCGCTAACATGCAGAACTAATGGGAGAATAACGCCATTATTTGCTTCATACTATGCTTGACGTTGGTGTAGTAGGCATACTACTAAATAGGGCCTTTTGTGATTAACAAATTACAGGGGTTAAAAACATGATTGGACTGAATAAATGAGCTGAAGTAAGAGTGTGTGTGTGTGTGTGTGTGTGTGTGTGTGTGAGATTTCCTGTGAGAGTGAATGAAAGGTTTAAGATTAAATATCCCCTTTTATGGGCTTACTTATTTTCATCAAGAGCATTTAAATTTTTTTTTTTTTTTTACTTTCTACATTGGGAAATATGTGTCTACGATTGCCGGTTTGGGGTGTTGGTGAATAAAGGTATCAGATCTAATGTTTGTCAGACTCGGTGTACTCCCAGATCCTAACAGACCATTGAATGGAGAAGGAAGAGCTATTCACATCTGAGCCAGAAGAACTCAGGATCATGGGGCCGTAAATGGAGCTTTTTTTTAGACAAGCGCCCATGTGTAGGATGCCTTTAAACGTCCAAATAATTCTGCATATTATGTGAACGAAATGTGGATGATGTTTGATCCACACTCTTGTTTTGAGATGCTTGACAAATATTCTATAGAGGACTCAGTCAGGATGTCAAGGCACTCATGGAGCTCAGGCAGGCAACAATGTGATTCCTATAAGTCATCTTTACTGGACCTTTCCACTGCACTGCAGAAAGGGATACCAGTGTGATACAGAGTAATCTTTACACAAGTTAGGTCACTTCCTGTGGTCATATTTCTTCTCAGTTTAGCTTGTTAGATGTGTGGTGGTGACTGGAAGTTGTACAGTACCAAACCTAAGGACTGCAAATAGCATATGTTTATATGCTCAGCCAACCAAGCATCCTTGAAAGGCACATTATTTTGTCTGCGCTTGCTTAGCTGTGTATTAATGAATTTTCAGTTTTTAATGCCTTAATTTATTGTTGGTTTAAGGTTTTGGGACTCTGTTCTATCTGTTTAGTATCCAGGGTAAGAGGAATAAGAATTGTTTTTTGTTTTTTTTAAATATCCGAGTCTGTTTAATTCAGCCAGTCAGTGTTCTGTGTGTCTTGAACAGCTCAAGTCCCTTTCTGGAAATCATGGCCTTCTCTTGCATGCACTGCACTCCACTCCACTCCCATAATCACCTGCTGTCCTCAAGTTATTGAGCCTGTTGTTTCATGTGCATGTACCTTAGCATATCACACCTTTGACAGCTGCTTGGTACATGACCAGCAATGTTGTCAAAAGCTCTAAACAATGGTACAGGTTTTTTTTTTTGGTTTTTTTTTCTTTTTGTTCCCTCCGAATAGCTATACCTGTTAATATTCCTAATTTTCTCAAATGGGGAACACAGTTTAACGGCTGTTTGAGGAAAAAAAGAGCCTTACTATGACCTCCATTCACCCCTGTCTATTTTTCAGTGTCATACATTTTTGTATAAATCCTACCAAGTCGTGTTGAGTTGCAATGCTATGAAAAAAGAGAGAGAGGTCTCTGCTAAAGTTTTGCTCTTATTCTTGTAGAAATCGTGACAGTCTTGTACCGTTACTGGATTGCACTCAAGAAGCAGATGGACCCATCCACTTCACCTATCTTTACTGGTAATGAGAATGTTGGTATGGAAATTGTCATGGCTTTTGTAACCCTTGTTGAAAAGTCTCCTAATTTAATCAGTTCTCTACCATTCTAGCAGTTTACTCCAAAAAAAATTCCTTTAATGTTCAAATGGGGGGAAAAAAGATTCAAGTTTATTGAATATAATTTGTCCAACAATAATTATAAGGACTGGCCCACAGAAAAGGTTCAGCTTTCCATGTCACGTCTTTTCAGTATTAACTCCCGTTCGCTGGAGCTTATTGCTTACATTCACATTCACCTTTAGTCTGGCTCGAAAAACCAGCAATGTCTTTCCCTAGATAAGGCGATAAGGTGTGTGGTCACTGCTCTCAGCCAGCCCAGAAACCACAGGCATTTCTGGTGGACCATTCCTTACATATTTTGCCAATAATTAAGCAAGTGAATGTAGCACTGGAAAGATTTCTTTATATTTGCTTGATTTCCTCCTCCTTTCAGACGGGAAATAATGTGAAGTCATACTGTAAGTGCTCACTGTCTGCTGTGTATGACCTTTCTACAATTAAACACACACAGTAATTGGTAAAAAAAAAAAAGCTTAATGGTAATGATGCATTTTGGTTTTGTATGATTTTTTTTTTCCCCCCATTGTACAAACTGATTTAAAGTATTTCCCTTCAGATCTGATTAAGCCATGTATTATGCATATATAAAAATGGCTTTTTTTTGTCTTTATTGGTTGTTTTTTGTTATGTACAAAGTGATTTGAAAAATTGTTAATAAAATCAATTTGCTGGTTTGTATTTTGGATTTGATTTGAACCCACTCCTGAAATGTCTGTACAAACCGTGATTCTTCAGCTACTCGGCTCGTAACAGAAAGCGAATCTGCGCCCTTATTTAAGTCTCTCTTCTTTCTTTAAGTCTCATTCGTTTCTTTAATTTCAGGCTTTATTTTTTCCTGAGCGTATACTATTCAGATGATCACGCTGCCTTTCTGTGGACACAGTGTGTGTGAAAGCCAACTTCTCTGTGTTTGAATACTTTTTATAGCTTGACAGGTTTAAATGATGTGCATTGAGGAGAGGTCTGTGAGGTCCTGCCTTGGCATTCTGTCGTTAGGGTGAAGAATTCTTTGTTGGAATGCTTTTCAGTCAGTTGGTGGAGACGGTCTTTCTCCTGCTGGAGGGTGTGTATGATTATGAATTGTGAGAAGAATTTTTTGCTTTGGCCGCAGAAGACTGTTTCAGACGTGTTGGTAAAGACATTAAAAGCTTGCAAGAATTTAAAGCCGTTGTGCTTCAGTGTGAACGTTTAAACAGAAATATCAGTCATGGTTGAAACTGCTTTTAATTGTTTTTTAAATAAGATATAATAAAGACGTTTACATTTTAAAGGTAGGTCAAATACATGCCAGATTATGACGTAAACTAGCTTATCAAATTGAATACATAAGTGTACATATATAAAAATTACTAGTGATGCTTTATAACTTTGTAATAAAGATTTTTTATTTGCCCAGCTGGCAATGTTGTACTTCATTTCAGCTCCTGTGCTGTTTGTAAGGAGAGTGGAACAGTTGTCTTGGGTAGCAAGTTCACTTTATTCTCCAGGCTCTTTCCTCCTCACTAAGTGTTTTAGAAGCTGTGTGGGGACACAAAGAGTGTAATCTTTGTAATATGTCGTCCCAGCAGCGTTCTCTTCTGCAACTCGCTCATCTCCACTTCAGCCTCCAGTGTGGCAGGGCCTTGCACCGGCTCCACCAGCAGCAGCTCCCCGCTCTGTTTGCTGGAGCGCTGAAGGGTGAAATGCCCTGCCGCCCGATTTCCCAGCAGTCCAAAGCGCAGGGTATCTCCCAGCACACGGGCCGCTGAAATCCGGAACAGAACCAGGGGAGTGCTCATGTTCGACACCACTGATGTGAAGTGAAAGTTGATGGAGACAGGAGCCTGGAAACAAGCTTTGTTGCCCTGGACACAGGGATTACGCTCACATTGCCTGTAACACAGTCATCGGAAGTCCAAAGTTTCAGCTGAACTTCATATCAGGTTTATCAATGTGATGTACCACATACTGGTCTTCAACCTGCCTCATGTATCCAACCTGTGCTATAATATTATAGTGGAAATTTGGGTGAAATGTATTGAATTCATGGAAGTCAGTGTTGCATACTTACAGAGGTGAGGTCTTGATGTAGGAAGCATTGCGGAAGCGAGGGCATTCGACTACCATGCATCTGTGACCTCCGAAAGTGTTCACACACACCTGGTCTTTGGTACAGTTGTGAGTCCCTCGCTTACACTCATCAATATCTGCAGTGAAAAGGTGAAACTCTTTAGTATTTTTCTCATTCCCATTTAAGTTTCATTTGCTTCCCTTGTCCTTGCTCCTTTTCTTCTTCCAATCAGAGACGAGAGCTAAAGACGCAAGGAAGTAAAGCCCGAAAAGGAAACAAGGAACCATAATTGAAGAAATAAGAAACACTCGTAGTTTCAACAGAGAATAGAGGTGTGGAATCAGTTGAACAGAAAGTATTTCATAGCAAATGCATTGTGACACAGTTGCAGCAGAGTGGTCTAAGCATGCCATTATATAAAGATCTTAGGAAAATGATTAATTCAACTCTAAGATGCTTTAAGAAATGAAAGATGTTTTAGTAAAGTAGGATACCAACCTTGGCAGCTCCTGTTGTCTTTGCTGACACTGTAGCCGGTGGGACATTGGCAGTAGTAGCTCCCAGCTGTGTTCACACACGTGTGCATGCATAGACGGCCAGTTTGGGTCATGTGGAAGAGCTTGCATTCATCAACGTCTAAAAAAAAATGAGCATTTAAATATAGACTAATACACAAACTAAAAATTATGTATGTTTATACAGTACCTAAAACCCTTGAATTGAAGTATAAATCAGAACAGCGTTTTGTAAAATGCAATAAAACCTGAAATCTGTAATTTGTTAATTCACTTAAACCTTTATTTAACACACAAAAGAACAAAGCAAAGGTTCTCAGTTTTTTCAATGATGGTCTTAATTCTATCTGTAAAATATAAACAAATTGATAGAAATTGACACCTGTAACACACTAAAAATAAGATGGGACAGAGGCATGTTTACCACTGGGT
>JAOVVG010000010.1:13314316-13327269 GCA_028566375.1 Leptodoras nelsoni
ATTCTTCCAATTTTTTAGCTGGTCTTAAGATTTTGATCAGGAGTGTATATATATATATATATATATATATATATACACACACACTAAACGATGACACTATTCCATTTTCTGTTTCTGATACGGAAACATTGAGTATCACCTGAAATTGATATTCGTCCAATAAATTGGAACTGTTTTTGATTCTGAACAGATGTGACACATCTGTGTTAAAATAGATGAAGAGAAAATAAATACACACGTCTTTGTCTTTAAACGTTCTGGTTTTCCTAATCAGCTTTTTTCTCTTAAAAAAAAAACAGACCAGAGAGGGTAAATAAAATGAAGATTCTGTGAAAACTCTTGTCTTTCTAATGAAATGTGTCGATTCCCGGGGCTAGTCTGTGGCCCACTGAGCTGCTTTCAGCTACATCATTTACACTGATGCATGTCATTGTATAAACTGCAACAAAGGATCTGTTACAGAATCCACGCTAAGTTCATGCGGACAAAACAAGAGTCACTGAACCCCAAACCCGTCAGCTTTTAATTCAGGAATTTGGTCCAGCAGTTCCCTGAGGGTGTCCACTAAGTCCCTGGTGTAAAGTGTATCTGCAGTATAAAAGCATATCACTGCACATATCTCCATAGAAAAACAATGGCAGTTCTGCAACCATTCAGGATGGTATTGTATTAACACGGCTACTAAACACACAGGCTCTAAAGGATTGCTTTTTGTTACTCACTCCACGTGTATCACCATGCAGGTGTGTAGTTAATGTGTATATACAGATGGGGGACAAATTAAAGGAAAAAACAATGTACAGGGTGGGCCATCTATATGGATAGACCGTCATGGTCCAGTTGAATGGCCACCAAGGTCTCCCGATCTGACCCCCTTAGACTTTTATCGGGAGACCTTGGTGGCCATTCAGCTGGACCATGACGGTGTATCCATATAGATGGCCCACCCTGTATATAAGTATGATATGGTATCGCTGGCATAATCCACCAGAAAAGCTTCAATGTATCTTGACATCGATTCCACAAGTCTCTGGAGTTGAACTGGACTGATGAACTCTGTTCCTCCAACCAATGTAAAATCAATTGGTGTTTTGATGAGTCACTTGTGTTACACAGCACCAGCTTGTTATCTTGTCCATAATCCAAACAATATCTGCTTACCTGGTCAGTGATTTTCTGCTGTTGAATGACACAGACAGGGGATGATAAATTGTGTACACTCACTCTGTCTACATTCTGTCTAATTGTCCGTTATTCTATGTCTCAGGGCGATATTCCATGGGATGATAACGATTTCCGCTACATGGCGGTCACAGTGGCGGGCGTTGCATCTGTCCTGCTCTACTTGTACCTCCGTGATCCAGGCAACGAGATTACCTGGAAAGACTTTGTCCATCGCTACCTGGCCAGAGGACTAGTGAGAACAATATCTTTTATATAGTACAACTCTCTTAATGCCTTAACTGTCATTTCATGCCTCATTCATGTTTATTTTGTTGTTTGTTTGTTTGTTTTTTTATTATTCATATCTCAACAGGTTGACAGTTTGGAGGTCATTAACAAACAGTTTGTCAGGGTCATCCTAGTCCCAGGAGCCGATGCTTCAGATGGAGTAAGATGCACTGTTTACTCCCAGTGTACCTCTTATAAATGCGTGTGCGGGAGGAAATGACAGGAATGGTCTTATATAAACTAATCAGCAGCTTTTTTGTTAACAGTTAGGACTAAATGTTAGATATGTTTGCATAATGTTTTTGCTAGTAACAAATTACAAGTAACAAGAAAGGTACCGTCATGTTAAGTTGTTCTTTTCCTTCTTTCAGAGCTATGTATGGTTCAATATCGGCAGTGTAGACACATTTGAGAGAAATCTAGAGGCAGCTCACTATGAGTTAGGACTGGAGCCATCGAACAGAGTGGCAGTGGTGTACCGCTCAAAGAGTGATGGGTAAGAGTCTGCTCGTGATTCTGCTGCTGTTTGTGGCTTTGGTCTGAAGTGACCCGAGTATGGTGGGCTTCTGCTCATAATTCTGACCGAACGTATTCGAAATTGCTTATGACTTACAATTACCAGTACTTATACTGTATGACTGCTACTGCTCCTATAATCCCAAAATGCAGAAATCAAGATATAGGAAACAAAGCAGCGTCATTCCCACTGGTCTTTCTTATCGCCCTCCAGGTCTTTTATTAAGAGCATCATTCCTACTTTGCTGCTGATTGGCTTTCTGCTCTTCACCCTACGACGAGCATCAATGGGTGGAGCTGGGGGTGGTGGAAAGGGGCGTGGGCTTTTCGGCATGAGCGAATCCACTGCCAAGATGATGAAGGACAACATAGACGTGAAGTTTAAAGATGTAGCTGGATGTGAGGAGGCGAAACTCGAGATCCTAGAATTTGTCAACTTTCTAAAGAACCCACAACAATACCAGGACCTGGGTGCTAAGATCCCTAAGGTATAGTCTTTTATAAGAGTGGTGTCACAAGTGGCACAACTGGTAATGGCATTAACATATTAGCAACATTATGCATATTGTGTGTTGTGCATTCCTTATTTTGAAGAGTAAGATTTAGTAACTGTATTGTCAGGGTGCTGTGCTGTCAGGACCTCCAGGAACAGGCAAGACTCTGCTGGCCAAAGCCACTGCTGGAGAGGCCAATGTCCCCTTTATTACTGTCAATGGCTCAGAATTCCTTGAGATGTTTGTAGGGGTCGGTCCAGCTAGGGTGAGTTGGTGTATTGTGTGTTAGTGGTGAATGTGTTCCTATGCACACCACTTCACTGCCTTTATCTGTAAGAACAAGTGAAAGTAATAATAATAAACAGTTATACCCATTACGCTGGTTTCTTTCAGGTGAGGGACATGTTTGCTATGGCAAGGAAGAACGCTCCGTGCATCCTTTTCATAGATGAGATTGATGCGGTTGGAAGGAAGAGAGGTGGAGGAAACTTCGGTGGTCAGAGCGAGCAGGAGAACACCCTCAACCAGCTGCTTGTTGAAATGGATGGTATGTATAGAGCCACTGTAAGGATATAAGGAAGTATTTCTTATGCCTCAGCAAATAGACTGAAGTATCAGAAAAACTGGTATACCAGTTAATACTTGGTAGGTTGCTCACGGGATCTTGGAGGAAACGTTGCACAGTCCTCACAGTGATGTATTTTGAGGGCCCAGCATTGAATTCTGATGTTACTCGAGGACGCTGGTCACGTTCAGTCTTTTTACAGCCACACTGCTTTTGTAAGTTTGAAGTTTTGCTGGAATACTTGTAGTCATGGTACGCCTTTTCAATGCTGATATGTGAAAATCCAAACTTTGCTTCTACCTCTGAAATGCTATGACCCATCTCACAAGGTTCAACTATTAAACCGCGTTGAAAATCACACAATTGTGATAACTTGCCATTCTCATGGCCGAAACAGCTCTAGAAGCTTCCATATATGTCTGTCGCAATGTATACTCACTGGCGGATGTGCATAGGTGGTGCTGCTATGTATTTTGCGTAACGTCAGTTTGTCTGGTACTGCAGTCTATGTAACTCTCTTCACAAGCACTACAAGCATAAGCAAAGCTTTCCCATACACCTGAATAAAATTATAATTCATATCATAATTCTTCCCTTCAGATGATCCATCTTTGATCAGTGTAGTCTGCTGCTAACTTCCTGTTCTTTATTTAATTTTTAGATCCCTGCTTTTTTTTTTTTCTTTTTTTTATAAAAGCTTCTTTCACCAGCTCATATTTTTCCTGTTTTGCTCACAATATTTTATAGGCTGTACATTAAACTGGTTCTTTCTCCAAGGTTTTTTTTTTCCTTAAACTGAAACCTAAAAGTAATCTCCCTGAGAATCTCTTCTTCGTGTCTAACCATCAGGTTTCAACAGCAGTACGAATGTTGTAGTTCTGGCTGGCACAAACAGACCTGACATCCTGGACCCTGCACTGATGCGGCCTGGGAGATTCGACAGGCAGATTTACATCGGTTTGGCCATGTTCTTCCTGCTCTTTTAATGTGTTTTAGTTTTGTTTGTAATTAACCACTCTTTAGGCAAATGAGTGATGTAAGTTGCTATAGATGTGGTATTGTGTAAATCTTTCAGGTCCTCCTGATATCAAGGGCAGAGCTTCTATCTTTAAGGTTCACCTGAGGCCTCTCAAACTAGACCCAAATCTAGACCCAGATGCCCTTGCTAGGAAAATGGCTGCTTCCACCCCTGGTTTCACAGGTGAGGGGAGAAATCAGGAAATAACATATAATAATAATAATAATAATAATAGTCTTGCTGGATGAGTGATAATATGTCTAGAATTATCAGGCAGTGTTTAATTTAAGAGCTTATGAAGCACACAAAAAGAAAAATCCAGTTTAATGTAACATTAAAACTGGAAATAATCCCAGGCATTGATTAAGTCTAAAGTTTATTTTATATAAGTGGATCAGCACAATATGTGCTATTTCGTTAAAATATTTTTTTCTCCTGAAAGGTGCAGGAAGTTATTTTTAAAGAATGAAACATTTTAAATCAGTTATATTAATAATAATAATAATAATAATAGTCATAAATCAGTTTTCACTGACTGTTAAAGTAAAACAGGTTTTCTTTTCACTCAAATGTTTTTTGTCACATTTGGGAAGATGATTCAGCAGTAAAAGAAGCAAAAATGATGAAACAATGATATTCAGTCTGTGACCCTGTATATTAAAGCTGGAGCGGTTTGTGTTTTATTGATGGACTGTATAGACGATTATAATGTGTCTGTGTTCTCTCCTCTCAGGAGCTGACATTGCGAATGTGTGTAACGAAGCTGCCCTAATTGCTGCCAGGTACCTCAGTGGAGGTGTCAATAGCAAACACTTTGAACAGGCCATTGACAGAGTGATCGGAGGCGAGTTGCACAATCAGCACCCTTCCATAAGCCTTTTCTATGACCGTTTCTTCTCACTGTCTGCCGTCAGCTGTGCTGGCTCAAATCATTCTTGTGATGGTCTATAAAACATTTTTAGAACTATATTCTTTTGGGATTTTTGCCCGTAGTATTCATAGACAGCCCATTTTGTGCTCTCTTTGTGCAGGTCTCGAGAAAAAGACACAAGTCTTGCAGCCTACAGAGAAGAAGACGGTGGCTTTTCACGAGGCTGGGCATGCTATAGTGGGCTGGTTTCTTGAGCATGCTGACCCACTACTCAAGGTAGATATGGAAATAGAATTTAATTACAGAGTTACATTATACTTAAATCTACATCTTGAAAGAAAACACCACCCTGAACGTCTTGCATGTTCATCTTCTGTGATCTGTGAAGGGTCATGTAATAACAGTGTGATGAATCGGTGAAGAAACGTTGTGAGTGATCAGACCCAATCAGAAAGCGACCATGGGTGTCTGCTTCATCGGTTCCAAAAGACTCTTGTTTCTACCCATCAACACTGCAACACAAAGCCAGAGTTTTAAATCTAGAACAGGTCTGGTGCCATTTCTAAAGGTCTCCGTTAACCGGGCTCAGAAACCCGGGAGTAGTATGGACACCAGGCATAACTGTATGCAAAAATTATGCAATGTACTAAAATGTATTATTTTGAACATAGCCTGTGTACCTGTTGACAGTGACATCAGTCACATCTGCCTAGAGTGATTCTGCAGGGCTTTAGTTCTTTAGTCTGTCCAGCTCTCACCTCCACTCAAACAGATGAGCTTCCAAAACTTCATCTTGCTTACTAATTCCTCTGCCAATACATCCCGCTAATCATCTTGTAGATCGCTAACTAGCCAAACGGCATCTCTGCCATAATCACATACATACAGTATATCTGCATTGCGTTTAGAAACTTTGACTACAACATTTGTTGTCTCGAATGTTTGTTACATTTTTAATATTAAACAGTGCTCACATCAGGAATAAAATAAGCAAAGAAGCTGGTGTTGTTTTTAAAATCTAACCATTATGTGTGAGACTGCTGAGATTCTCTTGTTGAATGCCTCAAAGACATCATAAACATTTAGCTGTAAGTGTTATATAACATTAATATGGTTCAGGGTGGGTGTTTGCGTTAGGTAATTAATTTCTGGTGAACATATAATTATACGTGCACTCGCTGGGGTTTGTAGAAGAATTTAAAGAGCATTGTGGAGAAACATCATGTACGTGGACTGAGGAAAGTTGACTAGATGCTTTGTTCATACTGATGTGTGTTTCAGGTTTCTATTATTCCACGTGGGAAAGGGCTGGGCTACGCGCAGTACCTCCCTAAAGAGCAGTACCTGTACACGCGGGAGCAGCTGTTTGACAGGATGTGCATGATGCTGGGTGGTCGCGTGGCTGAGCAGGTTTTCTTTGGCAGAATTACCACTGGTGCACACGATGACCTAAAGAAAGTGACACAGTCGGCCTACGCTCAGGTATACACAACTCCTGAGAGTCAGTCTTTGGTCTTTGACCTCTGTGCTTTTGATTTCGGTTTCATCCTTTTCCTTATTCATGCCCTATAGATCGTGCAGTTTGGGATGAGTGAAAAGGTGGGCCAGGTGTCGTTTGATCTGCCAAGGCAGGGTGACATGGTGCTGGAGAAGCCCTACAGCGAGGCCACGGCAGAGCTCATCGATCAGGAGGTCAGAGAACTGGTGGACAGTGCCTTCCAGAGAACTCTGAAGCTCATCACAGAGAAACGTGACTTGGTTGAAAAGGTAGGACCCTCTGATTAGCGTGCATTACAAACATTAATAGGAAAAGAGGGTAAACAATTATCTGGAGTTGTTTGCTACTTATTCAGGTGAGATTCGTGTGTGGGTGTGTGTGTGATTGTGCAGGTGGGAAAGCGTCTCCTGGAAAAAGAGGTGCTGGACAAAGCAGACATGGTGGAGCTACTCGGTCCCAGGCCGTTTGAGGAGAAATCCACCTATGAGGAGTTTGTGGATGGGACCGGCAGCTTTGAGGAGGACACAAGCCTACCTGAGGGGCTAAAGGACTGGAACAAGGAAAAGGAAAAGGAGAAGAACCAGGATGAGGTGGAAACCTCCCAGAAGAAACAGGCAGCTTAAAATCTAAATGAGCCCTGAATTCTCCTCTCCTATCAGGCTGCTCTCATACCAGATACTCACTCTGAGGTGCCGTTTCAAGTGACAAGTGACATGACAAGTCCTGACTGTGTGGAAGGCTGCATTTCATGTTTGTGAAATGTTACTTATCATCAGCAGTGGAAGCAGGAATGAAGACACTGAGAATCTTGTACTGAAGTCTGTAGCCTACAACATTTTTTTTTTCTAAGATACATGACCTCAGTGGGAGCTAGGTGATGGACTGATTTGTTTACTTTGTGAATTTTTTTTTAATCCTCTTTATGAAAGGGGAAGAGATGCTGTATATTTGTATAATTTGCAGACTGAAAACCGCAAAAGTGTATATTGTACTTATTTAATTAAACAGACATATTCCCCCACGACACACATCCATTCAAGTTAGGTGTCAAGTTAACACGGCCTGGTCAATGATGTTTTATTCTGGATATCTTCTGTTTAATGTACTCCTCTCTAAAAATATGGTTTCACAAAAACCAGGACAAGGTCAAATTTCTGTATTGTAAACTCACCGGTCGGCCATATTGTTAAAACCACCTGCCTAATATTGTGTAGGTCAGCGGTTCTCAAACTGGGGGCACTAGGGGGGCTGCAGAAAAGCAGTTGTGTGTTTGTTTTTTTTAAATAAAATTTGAACAGAATTTTGGGCCAGCATTGGTAATGAATACAAGAAACTAACACTTCAGGCCATGAGGGTACTGTTGCCTTTCCCAACAACATATCTTTGCGAGACATCTTTCTCAACCATGATGGACAAGGTCAAATTGCTGTATTGTAAACTCTATTTATATACACCGATCGGCCATATTGTTAAAACAACCTGCCTAATAGTAGGTCACCTTGTGCCATCAAAACTCTGACAGGTCAAAAGCTCTGCCCTGTCAAGACATGTACTCCACTAGACCTCTGAAGGTGTGGTGTGGTGTGGTATCTGGCACCAAAACGATAACAGCAGATTTAAATCCTGTAAGCTGTGAGCTGGGGCCTCCATGGATCAGACTTGTTTGTTCAGCGCATACCACAGATGTTTGACTGGATTGAGATCTGGGGAATTTGAAGTCAACACCTATAGGACTCTGTCATGTTCCTCAAACATGGGCAGGGCACATTATCCTGCTGAAAGAGGCCACTGATAATAGGGAATAACATTGCCATGAAGAGGTGTACTTGGTCTGCATCAATGTTTAGGTAGTTGGTAAGTGCCAAAGTTTCATCCACATAAATGCCAGAACCCACGAGCCATCACACTGTCTCTACAGGCTTGCCTTCTTTCAATAGTGTATATCCTCCCCAGGATTGTGACACATGCACAGCCAAGGCCACCAGCTTCTCTTGCTCTGTGGTCTGGTTTGGAGGTGGACAGGGGCGATCTGGGCACTGAAAGGTCTGCAGGTACGCGGCCACATACACAGCAACCTGCGATACACTCTGTCTTCTGACAACGTTCTATCGTAGCCAGCATGAAATTTTTCAGCAATCTGTGCTATAGTAGCTCTTCTGTTGGGTCGGACCAGCCTTCACTCCATACGTGCATCAGTGAGCCATGACGTCGGTTAACAAGTTGTCATCCCTTGGACCACTTTTGGTAGATACTAATCACTGCATACCAGGAACACCCTACAAGACCTGCTGATATGATCTGACCCAATTATCTATCCAGCACAATTTGGCCACAAGTCACTCAGATCTTTATACTTGCCCATTTTTCCTGCTTCCAACACGCCGTCTTCAAGAACCGACTTTCACTTGCTGCCCAATAGATCCCACCCCTTAACCTTTGTACCGTTGTAATTGGATCAATCAATATTATGCATTTCACCTGTCAGTAGTTTTAATGTTATGGCTGATAGTTGTATATGCCACTTTGTAAAAGATTTTAACCAACAATAAAAGGTATATATTTTGCTCATTTATCTTGAAAGTGAAATGGTATAGACCAAGTGCATTACTTATACCTTGTACCTTTTCTGCTGCAAGTACTTCCTGTTCAGGTCCTGCTTAAGGAGACATATCCTAAATCCAGCACAGGCATTATCCATTACATGGGACTGGCACCACAATGGGATTTGTCTGAGCTAGGTGTGAGATTCAAGATGGCCAAGTAGTTTTGGCTTCTTTTGTGGCACTTGGTAGTATTATGCATAATGGCACAAGGAGCAGCGTTACCTTCTCAGAGTTACCGTTACTGGGTCTCGATGCTGAGCTCAGGTTATAGTCTGTATGGGGTTTATCATTTTTATTGACAATCTCTTCTTTCTTCATAGCATGAGCCTGCTTCTTGCAGAAATCATAGTTATACCATCTTGTTTGCCCTAGTATCCTGTTTATGGGCAAATTGAAGCCACAATTTCTCTATGTCAGCACAACTAGGTCACAGCCAGATTGATTTATCTCACCCTCAGTTTCTCCCCTGAAGCGGATGCTTTGGTCATCAGGGATATTCTTGTTTTCAAAGCTGGACACCAGGATAAGTATCCACTATCTACTCAGTTATCTATATCAGTATGTATATACTGTGTGCACCTCTTATCATTTTGAAATGGAGCAGTGTGAACGATGATTATTATTGTTATTATTCTGTCACCATCACCATTGTTGTGCTGTAATTTCCATTTCCATCCAGTTCCATCAAATACTGAAGCTCAGCTCTGTCTGACGAAATGACATTTTTCTTGGATGTAGGTAATCTAATAATATCTAACTAGAAACCAGACACCATATCAAATCTTTTTTTTTTTAAATACTGTTGGTTTTCTAAGTTCTACATAATCATCTATTTAGATCACCTATCAATTTTGTCCCCCAATTATGAAGCATTCTCTCTGTTCCTATTGTTATAACCTCATTATTGATGGTATACTGCTTTCCCAGTCATTTCGGGAATCGTCTGCAGTGCCGTACTGGAAAGACCTCATTTTGTTACAGCTTCCAGCTTATAAATGAAAATGCATGACGTTGCATTGTGCTTGCATCACATTATTACAGGTTCTAGTGTGTGAATGTGAACAGGTATGCCTCACACCCACTGTGTTTTTTCCTTTAATTTGGCACCCATTTGTATAAAAAAAACCTCTATATGATCTGACATTAGAATTCGCATATACTGTAAAGTAAAAACATGCCACTGTTTGAGGTTCTTTATTTTCTTGATACTTTATTTATTTAGGGTGGTTTGACTGTTTTGCCTGTCGTTGTGTCTTCGTGTATAATGTCATACCCTGTTTTTAACATGCGTAACATTTAACCCTGTAATAACCTGTCACCGTCAGACTGCTTTATAAATGCTCAAGTGGAAAAAGTTTCACACAACAGAATGGCATGTTGTTCATTTAAGCGTTCACACTTAGAGGAATATAAGTGGGAATATTTGGATGAAAAATAGAATTGCTTTGATGTTTAGGCATACAGCCTGGTTGCTCTTCCTAATTTTAGGTCTCCCTTCAATTATTTCAATCTAGTCTATGCGGATGACAATGCAGATGAGGTTTCTTTTTGTCCCACTTGTAGAACAAACTTGCTGTTGATGAATTGCCTCACTCATTAAAACAGCACTTCCCAAGAGCTCCTTCTCTAGTCAGTTCTTCTCCATTAAATGATCCTTAAAGACACCAGATGTGCCAGAAAGCTTTATGAGGTCATGCTGCCAGTTGTCACATAGCTTTGCTGAAAACCGGTTAACTGTATCATTGATACACTTCCCACTGATTGCTGGTTAGAGGTGAAATTTTGCATTTCCAGAAGAGCCAACACTATCTATTGGCACAATTTGCCTCATTTAGGCAGAAAGATTGCTGTATCTTGAGCAGGGGTCTCTGTCCTTTCAGAGATCCCTCATCACTTCCTTGGGAAGGAATCATCATCCCCCAGACAAGGATGGCGTGTCCTGTCTGGGCCCGCTAGTCGGTTGTGGCTCAGGGCTGCTGCGATTGCGAACGCTCGATCTTTAGCAAAGGCTCGGTGTTCTCGGAGTCGCTGTGGTGCTTTCTGTCTCTGGGTTGCTGCTCCCCTTTGCACCCGCGGGTCCAGGAGGGCGACCGAACGTAACCGCCATGAGGGAAACGAGGCAATGGTGGCTGATGATCTGACAGATAAACAAACCAAGAGAATAGATGAGTTATTCTTCTGTCATTTTCCATGTGTTGGATGTACGTTTAACTCATGGCATGTCAAATTTAGGCCAGCGATGCTAAAAACATACTAATCAGCACAGTTTTACTTTTTCTGATTCCAACATACCTGATCCAATTATTCTAATTCATTCATGAGCTAAAGTGTGCATCTGAGAATCACAACAAATTCAGTACAAGAATGACTTTATCCTTGTCTCTTTAAAGCAAGAACTTTACTTTTACTTCTATTTATTTGGCAGATGCTTTTTTACCAGACTGACTTACGATTTTCAGTTGAATTACAGTTCTCACAGAAATGAGACTTTGCTTCCCTCTGTTTTTTGACGGGAGGATGTTCATTTTCAGTGTACAAAAATTAAATGATCGCGTGTAACTTCAGCTAAACAGGTAAGGCAACTGTGATCTCAACACACTGTCTTTAGTTGTGCTTACAAAACGAAATAATGAGCAGGTGGACTTCTGTTCTAAATCATGAGCTTGCAGATGGGAAATATGAAGTACACAAAGGTGGAAAGAAACAAGAAAACACATCCATTTTTGAGTAAGGGTTTGCATTTGGAATGTGTAAAACCATGAAATAATAATATAATATTCACAGCAGGTTAACATGCCGAACTAAATTAGAAACATTTAAGAATAAAATTGCTGTCTAAAATTTCCTCGTAAGGTGAAACTGCTACTCACTTGCTGGCAATTCATTGTGATTCTCTTCATCTGAATCGGCAAACACTTCTCCCAGCTCTTGATCAGACATGTCGGTCAGCTCTGTGAGGTCCAGCAGATCAAAATGAACCTCTAGAGACGACACGCTGCTCAGTGGCTCTGAAGGGTGATGGGACACAACAGTGAGAAACCATGACTGGTTACCTGCTAACCTGTAATCAGGAAAACTATAGACAAAATTAAACCTCTGTGATCACTGAGCTGATGATATTACTTTGGGAGAAGGCTGTATAAATATGTAACATATCTAGTATAATGTATTGATCCTCTTTCCATCCACTAAGCATATGTATTCCAGTGGCTCATTCATGGTAGAGCTGTATTGGAATGATTTTGGTCTCGTTAGTTGTGTGTTTGCGGTGATCACAGTGGCCTCTGTTGGACACTCCTACTTACGCCGTCTCTCTGCGGTCAGGACCTGGCTGCAGTGGTGCCCGGGGGTCCCCACTTGCTCTCCTGCAGCATTATGAGACACCTCGGTAGTGAGACTAGCAGAGCTGGATGACTTGAGAAGTTTCTGAAAGTCTTTCTGTCTGTTAGGCTCTGCAGGAAAAAAAAAGAATTTGAATGCTTATTCAGGAATTACTGAGCAGAAGACAAAGGTTTTTTGATGGTTGAGAGCATTGGCAGCAGCATTCCTGCAGTGAATGTCTGTACTTTACTGGTGGCCAGAATTAAGAAATATGATATACCTTTATTTGACAATGAGGATGCATTTGACTGCTGTCTATTGATTGCTTTGGGGCAGATACCACAGCAGACATGTGTTCTGTTTCATTTTATAACCTTTACTACTGTTGTGGGGGAAAATAGATCCATTTATTACAAGGATCTACTTTCTTTTCTTCTCTGGCTCTCAGAAGAAATACATACACTTCATGAAGACATTGTGTTACTATGTGCTTCATTTCTCTGCATTTCATCCTGTCCCTGCCCCAAATCTCTCATTATAATACATTACACACACACACAACCCACACGCTCACAAATTCAGATGCAGCCGAGTCGACATTATTTTAAACACCTA
>JAOVVG010000010.1:13406866-13416966 GCA_028566375.1 Leptodoras nelsoni
CATGCAGACTCCACACAGAAAGGACCCAGACCACCCCACCCGGGGATCGAACCCGGGACCTTCTTGCTGTGAGGCGAAATGGCGCCCCTTTTTCTCGCAAATGAGATTCTCAAGCCGCGGGTGGAGATATTCAGACGGCGGGACGTTGTCATTCCAGCGATTTCATTTGTGATGTAGATCATGATAGAGATCCTGAATGAAGCATTTAATGCCACTCCAGAGTCCTAAGTGTATATACACAAAACCCGTAAAAGTGACTTTTCTGTAATATGTCTCACATATAAATATAAATTCACATCAAGACACTTTGACCATTTGTGCAGTGCATGAAGATACACTTTGTTCATTTTTACTTTTTAGTGCTGCGGGATCACAGTCCAGGGCTAACGGTAATGCTCCGAGTCTTTGGCCCAGCGGTGATCTTTGCTCTCTGTGTATCCTCCACCGACTGCACACTCAGCATTTAACGCAAAGTTTCTCAGAGGAAGCCTTCGAGTTCTCTCCTGCTGTGCCCTTGAAGAGATGCAGGCTTGTCAGACTCCTCATAAAATTCCTGAATGATTCCGTTCATGTGTTTCTCTCTCTCTCTCTCTCTCTCCCCCTCCCTCCCTCTCTCTCTCATTTTATTTTTGCTCCTTCCTCTGAAACCTGGCCATCTGTCTAATTGTTCACCTCTGTCGCTTTAATGCTTCTACATGCTTTTTCCTCTCCTTTTTCCAGGCAATAAACTTTATTTTCATCACAAGACTTCAATCTGCAGAGGAAAGCAGGCGTTCAGACTGCTCACTCTTTCTTTTTGGGGGAAATCCTTTGTGTTCCCATCTGCCATCTTTTTTTTTTTTTTTTTTTTGGTTCCTTGATGGTGTTTAAGTATTATATCTGTTACTACTGATAAAGTGAGGATTTGTGCTGCTCTTATGGGCGGTAATAGACTACGCAATGTTGTGTTGTTTTAAATTGATAACTTTGCAGAAATGCCATTCTACACATGTAATACTAATATGTGGTTTCCAGAAATATTGGACAAATGGAAAGAAAATGGTTCTCGTCCATTTTTTATTGTCTTATTTTGTGTTGGTAATATCTTGTATATCAGTGGAATTCCCAGTTTTGATCTCTGCGCAAAGGTTGGATATATCCTTATATTCCTGCGTATATTGTGTGTATTTGTCTGCCCTTCCTTGTCTTTTATCTGCCTTGATTGCTTGTTTAGGACTGTCTTGATATCACCCTGTCTCCTCGATTCTTAATGAAAAAGCATATTTGTTTTGGAGCTGGCTGACTTTAGGGACATTGGCGCCTCGTCAAATTCAGTCCTCCTCCGTTTGCTGTCCTAGTCCCATCCCATTTCTCAGCTTTCCTCTTCATCAGGTGTATGATAAATCACACTGCCCTCCAGTGGGGGTGATGGAGACAGGGGAAGCGCCCTGAGGCCTTCAGTGCCATCACTGTAAAAATAAACCTGTTTGTCGCCTCTCCATCTCGCATTTATCAAATAATTTGTGAGTGCTATTTCAGCTGCTAACTCCCACCAAACCAATTCATCTCCCTTAGAGCTGAGCTGTGGCTAAAGGTGGAGTGTACGGAGACATTTTCTGCCTCCTCCCGTAGTGGTGTGGAAAGTGTCGAGATACGCAGCGCTCGGTAAATGCTTCTTATTTTGAAGCCTAGTGCCGTAATGTATTCCAGGTTTATGATCATGAACTGACTGTGAGTGATGCGGCTTGCTGTGGTGTACAAATAGTGTGCATTGTCGAATATTTCTCTTCATTGTTACTGCTGAGAAGGTTTTAGTACCGTCGATGTCTGTCTGTACAGTCGGTCCAATTCAGTCATGGCTCAGCCATTAAACTCAAACTACTGACATGTGAATGCAGGACGTTGTGTTCGCAGCTAACTAGTCTTTTGCCAGCACTTGTTCCCAGACATCTGCTTTATTTCCGAGTGTCATGTACGGTTAGTCGAGCAATCTGCAGACACGGGAGACCGATGCTCCAGAATAGATAGCAGGCATAACTAATGGACAGCGTAGAGGCGGATAGCGGCAGGCGGAACACGTTTCTGTGGTTATGTGAGTTGACAGGACTCCGGTGGGACCGAGTAGGACGGCCCAGCTGGAAGAACTTCCATATTCCCAATCCCAGAGAGGGAGAGCAAATCCAGTGTTCCATCTTTCCCTTTCATTTTCACTGTCTCTTAGTTATCATCTGTCCAGTTTTTTCTTTTCTTACTCCTCCCTCTCTCTCTCTCTCTCTCTCTCTCTCTCTCGTGCTCTTCCTTGCTCTTTGATGAAGAATGGTCTTTCTCCGGGCCATTTGTCTGCTCTATGTGACCATGGCCCCCACTTGCTTCACGCTACCTCAAACACAGTAGAGCAGGCTGGCAGCTCCACCTGTGCATATTTGTCATATGGAAATGTTCTATTGCCTTTTTCATATGATTTAGTTTTTGAATGGCGAAGCAGGGAGAGCAGAGTGTGCAGCACTGACAAGGTCCCTATCACACACGGCCCCAAATAGATAAATGGTTTTCAGAGGGGACAGGTAATTTATCAATGACAGTCTGCTACTCTCTTCTGTGCTCTGTTGATTGCTTGTGCTCTGTGAAGATTGTAAGGAAAAGGAAACCATGGAGTGCATGTTTTCTTAATCGGTTCAGCTAATGGATAGCGGTGGCGAGTTAATGAGAGAAATGGAGAGATGGAGGGAGTCAAATAGGGAGGGAAAGAGTGAAGGGAAAAGTAGGGAGGGAGCTTTGGGTAAGTGCCTTTATCTTTTCCGGTAAGCTATTGAAAGGCAGTCTTGAAATTCAGAAAATTGGGAGCATCACGTAAGCAGAGTTTAACATTCGCACCAAACTTGTGCCCCAGTTTCATACAGCGCATCTTGCAATGTCTCACTCTGCTTATGGAAAACAGTTGTCTTAGTCATTTAGTCATTAGTCTTCATGTCTGTGCTGTGTGTTTCTCACCAGCTGTTGTTTCTTGTGTTGCAGTATTCACACAGTAAGGCCTGACAAGCATGGTTACTGAAGCCTGACTTAAAATAAGTCATACACGCACTGCATCTACATTTCTTTTTCCAGTCATTAGTCTGATCAAATGGTGATCTTTTTAAATCTGTCACTCTTGTTCAAGCAGAGGCCTCAGGCTCGATGCTTGACTTTTAAACATTTTTAGGTCCATCAGCATATTTACAGCTCACTTCATCTAAGTGTCCAAAGTGTCTAACATTTTCATTAACTTTTTTTTTAACTAAAACACATGCACACAGCCACTCGTGGCTTATCTCACCTTAATTACACAATATTCCAGTAAATAGTAGGAGTGCAATATTTGCAATATTTTATGTTCTGATCCCAGCAGGCACTCAGGATATCCATTCAACGCAAACATGTGACTGGGTTAACTGGGCACAGTGTGACTCATGCTGTCTGTGGATTTTAACGCCTCATGACTATCTTAAGCTCTGAAATGTCCTCTCTAACAATTCTAGTCATGTGCACCACAGACTAAAGCTAATTCGGCAGAAAGAGACTTGTTCGCCTGGCAGATGCATTGAGAGAACATGAGAGACAACTCCCTATCTGACTCTCAATTGTTCCGAGTGCCAGATACCTCTGTAGCAGGCTCCAGTCAAGAGCTATCTGATAATGCACTGTATAAAGCAATTATATAGAAATTTTGCAGGACAGCTATTTTGTATCTGCTTGTATTTTAATGAGTGTTGGAGCCTGTGCGTATGAACAGACATGATGGTCTTGCCGTCGTCATGGCGCTGTACACTTAAAGGGTGGTATAAAGAACTAATTACAGTGTACTTGATTAGTGCTAGTTACTGGCTGACAGACGGTTCCTTGATGCACAGAAAGAGCTGAGCTTGGGGTTTTTGTGTGTTAACCTGCAACTGTACCGTATGTGGCATGATTAAAATGGCCAGTGTCTCTTAAGCCCACTCTAATATGAGCAGAGTTCAGATGCTCATTCATCAACTGACTCCCTCGTCACAGACGCTGCTAGAGTCCAAGCCGACCTGCTAAACTGGCATCAAGCTGCTTCTAGTACAAATTATAAATAAAAAGAATATCAACACATACTTTGTGTTGCTTCTCATTCATCATATGACGGAATGACCATGGAAAATCTCAGCTTTTCAGAAATAAGGTATATTGAGGAGTGAGCTGCTGTATATGTGGCATGTATCCATTTCTCTTTTTTAACCTCAGAGGACCCGTGTTTGACCTGTGACCAGTCAGTGTACGATTATATCTTTTGGAGTGATTTATATACCTTTCTTCTTATTGATTGTGTTACAGAGCGATCAAAGGTAAACTTAAAAGCCAGTGCTGAGCAGCACCATTATTGCAGATTTGGCTTTTTTCATCCATTATTTATCCCTGCGAGCCTATTCTATATGCCATTACAGACTTCATAAGAGCACAGGTTTCTGCAAGACCTCACTGCTCACTTAATGTAAATACTGAATGGATTCAATGCGGTGAGTGTGGGGAATCATAAAAATGCCATAAAAGGCCTATGGAGATGCTATCCAGCTGCAGACTGTCCAACTCTTCCTCTGGAAATGCATTTCTGATTTATTGTAGTGGATAGAGAGTTGATTTAAATGTGGGCATGTCAGTATATCAGTGGCTAAAGCTTCACTAGCACATAGCATGCAGAGTAATGCACAGGTGGGAAATGTAGTCTGAGGAACTGTAACTGGTGTCCTATGGCTTAGTGTGTATAATGACAGATGATAAAGATGCTGTATGTATCAATGCTCTCTCTTCCTCCAGCACAAAGCTCGTGTTGAAGCCATGACACTGGACTTGGCATCGTTGAGAAGTGTCCGAGAGTTTGCGGAGGCCTTCAAAGCAAAGAAACTGTAAGTAACTCTTTTCCAGTTTTATAATTATTAAGGTGCTTTCATACAGATGTTCAACAGTTTATTTATATGCCGTCAACCATATCGGAGTTTGATGAAGCTAGCTGCCTAACCTTGCTGTCTTTTTAAAATCTTGATTTCATTTTGTTTGTCATCAGCAGGACATTGCTCACTGATTTTTAAAGAAACATTAAAAGCATTAATGCATCTCTCCATCCTAAAGAGAGTGTTGGACATAAAACAGAATGATCTAGGGGCCTTAGCCAGGATTTTCCAGAGAGCCATTAGCTCCATTTGAGCAGTGGGCTGAGTCCAGGGCTAGAGTCTGACCCCACCAAACTCACTTGCTTCCTTTCCTTGACTCCATTACTGAGCTATCAAATCAGCACAGGGCCAAAAGGTCCAGCCTCTCTCATCATAAGCTTCCCCTCCCCACTCCCTGGTCAATAAATAAGTATCTCAACCTTACTGCATAATTCCATCAGTCTCATCTCCACAGATTTTGAAGTCCTTCACAGTCTCCCAGTTAAATCAATTACTGGCAAGGCTTTCATGAAGTTACATTACATGACGGAAGGCAAAGGAATAGTGACATTTGCTCTGAAAGACAGGGTATGTAAAGAAAAGAAAAAACCCACAATGCGTGTTTTCCCTTTCAGCTAAAGTAATTGAACCAGACAATTTTGTGACAATCTCCAGAGGGTTTTTTTTTGGCTCCAAACTTGCTTGCGTTGTTCTATTGACGGGGCACTTCAGCAGGGTTTCACAAAAACAAACGTCTGCAAAGGGTAAAATGCAACCGGGTCCTACCATTTATCTGATAATGCACTCTAACTGACCTTGAACCACCATCCCCATGTGTAAGCCCAGAGCGTGGGAATTTCATTCTCATTACTTTCGGTACAGACCTCATACTTACAGGATGGAAGAGATGTATTTAGATTTTTGTGTAAAAATTGAATCCCAGTCCATGATTCTCTGGGTGATGCTATTTTTCTGACAGTGTTGGTGATATAGCTTTATGCTGGAGGAGGCATTTTGCAGCCAAGTGAGCTGCCACCTCAGCTTTCCCAGATGCTTCCAGGAACATTCCTTCCCTGCTGTACTGAGTTGTTTCTGTCATGTGGACCTTCTGTATTTTCCTTACTCTTCTTCCTCAAGCACCCTAACAAGGAGAGAGAATGTGGTAGAGGTGACTGCTGGTAGTTGTGGTGGTGGTATCTTTCTCTCTGGGCTCTCAGGGGATTCCAGGGCTCATCTGGCCCCAGGCAGCCCCTCAGGCAGGACACTGCCGCCTGCAGCAGCCGCTTGGTCAGCAGCCAGAGGCCTGGAGGTGACCGTCACCCTCTCCCCCAAGCCTCTTCCTCACTCCCCCCACCTAGCCATCTTACCACATTCCCAACACACACTGTGCACTTCAAACCCTAACGAGGCTGAATTGGACATCATTTGTGATTGGCACACTCTCAGAAGGCAGCTGTGAAAAAGTGACCCAAAGTGTGAATTGAATGGAATGCGAAACTGATTAGAGTCATGCCATACTGTGCTGTTATTCCACTGCTTCGTTGTAGTAGATTTGTCTGCACTAGTGCCTGCACAAGTCTGCTTTCTCTACTCTGTCATGGCTGAGTGAAGGAAGCGACAGCATGGGCTCTTGCAAATTTCTTTCCTCTGGTTGCCACAGCCCGCCACTAAGATCAGCTCTCTGGCTGCTCTAATGGAAGCTGATGGCATTTAATAAAAGAGAAAGATTAACCCATTAGTCCAAAGCCATTTGAGACCCAAATCATTTACTTGGCCCAGTGACCCACAGTGAGTGCGGAGATGGGGTTCAAACATGGCCTTACACACGTGCAGGCCCAGCTGACTTCCCAGTAGAGTAGCCTCCTCTTTCCTGCTGAGCTCCAGCATGGACTCACGGGCCTCCTCTGCTCACCCGAACTGCACGTACACCAGACGAATACTATAAGAAATGTACGAGTGAATAGACTAGAAACGTTCTTTCTCTCTTTGATCTTAATTACACTCATTTATCACAAAGGCACAGACCATATCTGTTTTAGGATGTCCAAATTCCACTCCTCAGAGATGTTTCATGTAGCTCACCTATTGTACTTGTCAGCCACGCACACCAACAGCAACCCAACCCCCAAGCACGATCTGTTTCTGGGTTTCAACTGAGGGAGCAACGTTGTTCTTCTCCTTCAAGGTTGTATTTCTTCGTTAGTTATTCCTATTTTATTGCTGGGCTTGTGTGTGTGTGCAGTGTGTGTGTCCCAGAGGAAGAAGAGTAGATTAATTCGCATCAGAATAGGGAGCTGCTGAGGTGTGAATGGCAGCAGGCAGCTGGTGAAGGTGCTATTTCTGCTTTTTTTTTTTTTTTTTTTGCAACTACACACAGCACTAGTAAACAGAAACGCAATTTATGCTTTTCTCAAACATTTCTTGCTTTTGTTATCTTTTCTTCTGCTGTATATTACACAGTAGGCTGGTATGATGTAAAGACACAGTCATCTCTGCAGAATATTACAATATGACACCACAGCCAGTGACGTTTATTCGGATTATATTACCCTTACCTAGACCTGCCTACCTTCATCCATTTGGTGTAGGAACTCCAAAATGTGACATTGGAGTATGCTAGTAAACACCTCGAGCTGCAGCAGAACAGTGACAAATGTTGGCCATGTGGACATTAGACAACCAATTTGTAAAAGGATCATACTGAAACTGTGCTGTTATATGTTTTACTGTTTAAACAATGTTACTGAGGGATCACCTAAAAATCCACCCTTCAAGCAGGTCCTGACTGCACAGCTGATGGTGATGTTAACACTTTACCTATTTAAAGCTGAAATGGCATAAATGCTTACGTTCCTGTTCCTTTTAGGCTATCGGGTTTGGATGGTTTAAGCCTATTATGTACACACATCTATGCATATTCATTTTTTCTTCTTCTCCTGTATCATTAACTTTGGGACAATATCATTACTGTTCGAGTAAAGCTTTTGGCACGTGGTGTTTATTAAACATCTCAAACATACAGTACAGTGGAATGTCCTCCATTTTTGGGCAAAGCTCCTCCCCGTATCACTCGTTGCATGTGCATTAGATATCCCTCCATAGTAACATTATTACCTTGATGAGCTCTGAATATTAACTGCCAAGTCAGGGATGCAATCTAATTTAGCCCTTACTGTAAAAAAACAAGCGTGTGTGTTTGTGTGTGTGTGTATTTTAAATCTCTGCTCTGTTACACCGGCCCTTTGTGTAGACCATAAACAGAGCCCCTTAATAGTAGGTGGCCAGAGTAGAGGGAGAAAAGGTAATCGCTCTTTTATGGGAGGAGATTATTCTCAGGTCAAAGGTCATGCCCTGGGGGTTCTTTTAAAGTAAATATGTAGGATTATTTCTCCCTGCTCTCTCGTTACTGCCCCCGCTAGCCCAGCATGTAAATTGCACATCTGCGGCACACCCCCTTGATCGCGTTAATAAGTTTAAAGGGAGTTTTTACATTATGTGGGCTGGCCTATTAAAGCCGTTTGTTAGCTTTTTGCTTATGAGGATGGACCTGGCAGGGAGCTGTATTAAGGAGAGTGAGGCTGCTGTAAAGGCATGCTGTTAAATCACAGGCCACACACCAGGAGAATTAGCCTGAGTTTATGGGGCAAACTGCAATACATGGTCCTCTCTCCCACCGAGACTCATTCAATCAGCCACCTCGTATATGAAACTTGGGGTGGGGGGTTACTCTACTGTAGGAGCTGACACGATCCTGTTACCTGCCCTGTTCAGCCTGTTCCTGTCATCATCATTAAGGGGACTTCGGCTTTCTTTTCCCTCGTTTTAAGATCAAGGTTTACTTGGAAATTTATAAATAAATAAATTCATATCGTCTTATTGTAAATGGCGTCTGGTGAATGTGCTGCCCGTGGGATCAGCGTTCTGCAGTTCAGTGGTAATCGCAAACATGTTCTTCTTCCATTACGTGCCTTTCGACCAAAGCGTGAAAGTCATAAAGTTTAATAGTATTCCACGTGAAGACCAATCATCCCCTTCCTCTGGCATCATGCTTCATTAAGTCTCATGTCAAATCTGTGCATGCATGTCAGTCAGTGGGTGCGAGTGCCCACCTCCAGAGAGCCGTGTTTTATTTTAGGAGTGGTTCTACTCCTACTTGAGTCGCTCTTTATATACGTATATGTGCCCTTTCTGTTAATCATGCCTAAAGAGATTGAAATTCCTAATGCTTTTTAGCAGTAATCTGCCTTTCCCTTATACTCAGAGCAGCAATTTTGTGGCTGATGTTGCTGCGGCTGATTTCTGACAAACAGACAACAATTGAGTGCATATACTTTGGCAACTCACCGCAAGCTTGTTAGCTTTTTTATTTGTATTTTTTCCCACTGATTTTTTTCAGAATTTAGTCCTGCCCATTAGGCATCTTTCCACTGTATAACAGCTAGCAAGCAGGGAAGGCGAAGGTGGTCACGTGCCTCGGAGGCACATGAAGCTGGCTGACTACGTTTTTTTGACCTGCTGCTCATGCATCCGGAGGAAAGCTCTCCCACCCACTTTTGTATGCATGAGCTCACAGACACCCAAGTTTGGCCAGTGTCACTTGTAACTGATAGGAAGGAGAGAGAAAGTGTTTCCCCTCCTTCCCTGAGAGCTCAGCCAATTTCTGGCTTTCTGGACTCCCAGCCAAGGATGGCTGTGGAGAAATCAGGATTTGAGGATTTGCAAACTTGCATTCTTTAAAGGTTTCTTATATGAATCTCTGGAAGTTATATATATATATTACCCCCCCACACCCGCTCCGTCCCATACTAAGCTTGATTTAAATAGACTTAGCTTATCTTGCTAACTAACGTTAACGTCCGTCCACAATAGCTTACTATAATAGAAGCGGTTGCTCCAGCGCTAAAGTGAGTAAAATGGTACGGTCCACAATAGGGGTGTCCGTCTGAAATCGGTTTACATTGAAATGTTCCTCCTGTAATAAGAATGCTGAATTGGAGTTCGTTTGAATTGTGTTTTTTTTTTCACAATAATAGAAAAAATATCGTACCCCCCAAAACTTCTTCCCCCAGTACCCCCCGTAATTCGAACTATGGTGGAAGTGCTCCTGTGATAAGATAACTCCTTCCTGCATAAAGTGCAAATAACAATATTTTTGTTTGTACTTCCATCTGGAAGTTTCTTATATTTAAATTT
>JAOVVG010000010.1:13492377-13504348 GCA_028566375.1 Leptodoras nelsoni
GGTTTACTCCGGGTACTCTGGTTTCCTCCCACAGTACAAAGACATGCATGTTAGGTTGATTGGTGTCTCTAAAGTGGACCCTAGTGTGTGAGTGTGCGTGTGTGTGTGTGTGCCCTACGATGTATTGGTGCCCTGTCTAGGGTTGTTCCTGCCTTGCGCCCTAAGCTGCTGGCTAGAAATAAGAAATAAGAAAATGAATGAATGAATGAATGAATGAATGAATGAATATGCACAAAATATCTGGAACTGAAGTTTGTTAGTAGCATATATCACATTGCCCAGGGGACTCAGTCAATGGAGGCAATTCATTGTAAGTAGAACTTCAAGGACGCCCGTTAATTTAAAGATGTGTTATAAATGATTAATTTGATATTTATGAATATTTTAAACCTACTAATAAATTATCATGTACACCATTAAGTTATACGTTTATCTGCAGATTTGAGAAAGTGGAGCAGGCTACATGCGAATCTTTTTTTTATATTTTGACACACATGATAGTCTTGGATAGGTTGTATTTTGACATATGATTTATTCTTCAATGAAATTGTTTTATACTATCCATTACACAATCTATTAAAAAAAAAAGTGCGGATTTTCTGAGAGCCTGCGTCCGAGGCTGCACTGCATACAAAGTAGCCGCTCTTGATAAATCTCATTATGACTATGATCTCATTATGACTCTCTCTGCTGGCCCACTGTAGGATCCTCAGGTGCTGACATCTAAAAACCCGCTGCATTCTGCTGTAAGAGCCAATCTGCAGAAGAGCAGTAGCGTACTTGTATAACACCACCGACTCGCATTATTTTAGCATAAAAGAAACGCGTTTTCTTGAAAATGAAAATCTTGATTCTTTTACAGATCCCTACTGTATCAGTACTACTGAGGAAACACAGGGTCTAAAGCTACACAAATAAGAACTCATACCGTGTTCAAAAAGACATTATAGTGCTTTATTAATCCGGCTCTGCTCCACAAAAGTTAGTACAAGCACTTCAGTGATAAAAAGCCACCACTAAATAATACATGAAAGTGGGAGAGTTAGCATGCAGAGATTAGTGCTGTTTCTTCCTTTATCAAAGAGAATCAGAGAGAGGGGAAGGTCTGATTCAGATGCCAGTGACTGAGCTGAGAGAAGAGGAAGAGCATATTTCTTTTTAATTTGGATTGCTCAAAGTGTGTAAGCTGTTCTGGTGAAATAAAATCGACAGTGTGTTCCACTCCCTGCTACTTAGGACTTAATCTTTTGTAAGCTTCATTCTGCAACGTCCTGTCTCATGTTAGCCTGTAAAATGGGAAAGCGGTTTAACACGTGTAAAAACACAAGACTGTTTCTTAAACCACCACACAAGCGCATCACATGGTTTGTACTGAAATGCAGTTGGAAGATGTTATTACTTCTTGCTTGCTTCAGTATTTTTCATATGATTTGGGCTAACATTTCTGGTAAAATAGAAAAGATTTCTGGTTCTGTTTGTGGTGAAATAAAAAAAAACCCACCAATACTGTATACTTTGTATGAATTTACTTATGTGTTCATGCACTGGTCCAGCATGCCTGCGTTAGAGAACATAGAATGCAGTAATACTGCAGAGACTGTTCTCCTCTGAAGGGCCTTAAAGGGAATGACAGGAGAATGTAATATATCCCAAAACAATGCATTCTGTTTAAGCATTGATTCAAAGCTATTGCCTGCATCGTCATTCACATTATCTATACCTACCGTGGACTGCCTAGAACTACACTGTACTGCAGTGTTCCATAAGTGGCTGTCCATGTGTCACTGTGTCCTGGGCTCTCCAGGCTAACCTCTTGCTCTCTCACACTGTTTTAATAATGCTTTAAGGTGGTGCATGGGCTTTTAAAGAAAATGAGATGGGCCTGGCAAGGAGGCCTTTAACAGGAAAGAGCCCATTGAAATGGCAGCGAAACGGCCCTGCTAACGCCCAGGCTCCGTCCAAGCCGCTCAATACTATCTCCAACCTTTTAACTCACTCAAATTAAGTTTAGGCGTCCTTCAGAATGCCTGACTCTATTCATCTCCCATTTAGGGCCCATTGAAAAGAGCGCCACTCCCTATGCATGTACTGCTGTAAGCAATACAATATCTATTAGATTACAGCGGGAACCCTTTGCCTTAGCGGCTAGCGAGGTGGGCCTCCGCTCAATGATATTGTGGCTTTCATTGAAACCTCAGACAGGAGGTGAAAGAGCTGGATGGGGCCTTTGAGTTCTTTGTTACGTGAGAGGCTTTTAATATGAGGTTTTCATAATCTGATTCGTTAAAGAGAGTTTCTCCAGATAATGCAGTACAGCGAAGGGAGGGCTCTGGTGATGTTACAAGCATTTATTAAAAGGCTGTGAAGATCTTGGCTTTAACACTGCATGCGGTTCTTGCAGTCTAGCTGGGAGGCATAAACTCTAATATTAAACTGCGATATTGAAGCAAGCACCCAAAACAATATACATATATTGTCTGTTTAAAAATCATATTGAGTAAACTGTGTTAGTGTTTTGCTGCAGGGCTGCTGGATATGGCCTGTACTCTTCATTAGTAGAGTTTTTGTGTGCCTGAAAAAGACAACACCATGTTGACATGCCACAGGTGATGTGTGATTTGCAAAGAGGGCAAGTGAATTAGAATAAAACCTCTGTGGTGATCCTTCTAGCTGTCAGCCGTACATGTTTCATTATTTTCATAAATCAAGGTGCTGTGATGGCTGGCTCTTTTCTTGCAGACTGATGGCTTCCCCTCATAACCGCCAGCGGCGGGTGGCAAACTATTTCTGATCCAGTCACTCCTAAGTGTTAAAGATGATCTCCAGCCCTGGAGCTCTTCTTCTTTTGCTCTCTTCGTATCTCTGCCTGCTTTCACTGAAGGACATACTTTAGAGATTTGTTCCTCTTTCCCACATTAGATGAGCACACTGATGGAACAAGAACTTGATGGAGCAGAAGCAACGTATGACAGGGTTTGACCCTTTTCTTAACGTCTCTCACTTCCTTATTTCATTTGGATTAATTTATCGTTTCTCACCTTGAAGCAAACGCTCCCCCAGACACGCTGTGTCTGAATGGGCATGCCATTTGGCCCTCGTGTTCAGTCCCGTTACACCCTCTCTCCTTTTCCACTCGTAACCTCATGCTTTAGTGATATGAAGGTGATATGTTTATGGGTCATAAGGTATGCCTGACTGCTCTTATATGCTGTATATTAATCAATAGCTGTATGATTAAGCCTCATGCTGTTGTATGGATTATTAAAAGGCTGATCGGTGTATAGGTGTATGTTTGCCTTTCAAATTAAATTTAGTGTCAATAATTAATGCATGGCATTAATGTGTGAGGACCTTGCACTGATGGTGCAGCAGTGCCTGATTTGGTATTGACCAGTTGTGTGTGATTACATTGGCCTTGGGTGATCACTTACTGATTCCCCTGGAGACAAACCTTCCAAAGGGGACAGATATGCACCGACTAAAGGTTTTTTTTTTGCATTAATTTCACTCTGCATATTAAATGACTTCACCTCATACTTTAAGGGAATCCTTCTCTTGTTATGAAGGTCAGTGTGCACATTTTTGAGATTCATTTTTGAAGAAGGCTTGAAAGGTATGAAAGAGTACAAATGGACATGGCCAGGTAACATCTTGATTGGCTATAAATTCTTTAGTTCTAACTATTTTCTGAATTGATATGAAGTTAGTCATTGTGCTTAGGGGATGACCAGCTGA
The DNA here is from genome assembly GCA_028566375.1 of Leptodoras nelsoni. Taxonomy (NCBI): domain Eukaryota; kingdom Metazoa; phylum Chordata; class Actinopteri; order Siluriformes; family Doradidae; genus Leptodoras; species Leptodoras nelsoni. The sequence continues at coordinate 13,496,113 of JAOVVG010000010.1, forward strand.
AAGAGCTGGAATTTTAATCAAAGGAACAGCATAGTGTGTGTATAAACATAGTAATACCTTGTCTTTACTTTACTTTAGTAAAATCATGATGAGAAGTGGGAAAGATATAACTATTTGCCTGTTGACCATGCAGCTCCTGCAGCCACCTTAAAGCCTGTATTTCTATATTTGTGTGAATATTTGTGTCTTTGTTGTTGTGTGTGTACTATCATAAGGAGAAACCTAATCCTTCCTACTATCATTTTGAATGTCCTCAGCTTTCAACGTTTGATGGATTGTATTCTGCACACAGACATTAATTTTCCAGAACAAGAGGACAACCCCCGACCCCCCCCACCCCATACACACACACACACACACACACACACACACACCATATTTTATATATGTAGGTACTTTTTGTGAAAAAAGGAAGCTCACTTTCCTGCATGTGCCCATTCACTGCCCATTTCATAGTGTTCCAAACGCTGCTTGTTCTCCCTCTCATTCCTGTACAGTTTACTTGTCTTATTGCAGCACTTATGTAATTATCCTCGGTACTGTTCTTCCCATTCTGTTCATCCGGAGTGGTTAGGGATGCTTTCTCAGGTGCTAACCCCCACACACATATGCACACACACTTTGGGAGTATTATCATAAATACAGAACATTAACACTTGTTCCTCCCTGTCAGCATATGAAGTAAGACTGCAGGTGCCCCATCGAGCTTTCGCCCCCACACTAATTAAGCAGCGGTAATTAGGCCTGGGATAGTCTCTCCTGTGCCTACTCAGCTCTGAAGAACAGAACAGGGAAGACTCAGGTGCAGCCTCATTGCTATGCTGTACCTACGAGAGAAATTTTACTCCATCACTTACTACAGAGCGCTGAGATATCACTCTGGCCCGATGGGTGTAACAGCTCGCTCATTAAGAAGAAGCCTTTATTTGTCACATATACATTACTGCATAGTGAAAATCTTTTTTTCACATATCTCAGCTTGTTAAGAAGCTGGAGTCAGAGATCAGGGTTAGCGTTAGTGTTACGGCACCCCTGGAGCAGAGAGGGTGAAGGGCCTTGCTTGAAGGCCCAACAGTGGCGGCTTGGCGGTGCTGGGGCTTGAATCCTCACCCTTCTGATTAGCAACCCCAGACTGTTCCACTGCTCATGTCACCATAAAGAGGTTTTGCAGGAGGTTTGCAGCAGTACTGTTGTGAAAAGCCTGGGCAACAAGAGTTTACCTTTCCTGAAGTTCAGGAAGTTCAGCTTATTACTGCAATGATCAAAAATCCACTATCCAGTCTCACATGTCTCGTGCTTTTACTGACAATTCTTCATATTGTCTCATTTATTTCTGCAATGATGTTAAATGACAAGAAACCAAAATTAAATTGAGATTTACTCAACTACGTTGACATCTGGATCCAAGTTCAGGACACATTAATACACATTAATAAACCTTCAGAAGGGATGTCCCAGTATTTCAGTTGTGTCTGGGAACGGGATAAGAGGTTCATATTGATGTGAGAAACCATGCTTTAATGTCTCTGACAGCCCAGATGCATGTGGATGGATGCCACTGCATCCTTTTTCAAGCACCTCAGTACACTTGAATACTGTAGGTCATGACTGAGTGGTTGGTATATGACCTGGCAGAAGGGGTAACTTACAGTCAAAACATTATCCAGCTGCAGAGAGTGTAAGGATTGCCCATCATGCTGTTTGAGTGAGAACATGAAACTTCTCTCAGGAGAGCATGACTTGTGCTGTTATTCATCATTCCATCCCAGGTGACTAGGTCGGTGTCCTGACCCCGTCACTGTAGCAGCACATAAACTAACTGCACACTGTCTCTAGTGTGCTCTCTCTTTCTCTCTTAGAGACACACACACACACACACACACACACACACACTAATCTGAGTGGCTGTAGACATAGTGTCTGCTGGTCTCCACAGGATGGATCTAAGCAGCAGCAGGGACTGTGTCTGGGTCTGCTGTTCTAACAGAGGCAGACATTCTGCCTTCAAGCAGGTCCTGAACTTAACTTTATAGACGAAAACAGCTTAGCACTGCACACGTCTTAATGCTGAAGCGGCAGCCAGAACGCCGTAATTAAAAGCAGTATGTGAAGTATGCATCTAATCCTCGATCATCTCATCTGAGATCTTTTGATATCAATCTAAATCTATATAAGAATCAGCTGAGTTCATGCTGTGTAAGGAAATAATTGAATGGTAAAGTAAATGTGACTGAACTGAAAGATTTGCACTGCACTGAAAATAAAATTATTTGATCAGCAGCTTTCTAAAAATGTAATAAAAACTCAAATCTGCGATTTCTTAATTCACTTGAACCTTTATTTAGCAGACAAAAAGACAAAGATGGAAGATGGATCATTTCAATGATGGAAGTTCTTCTATTTGTTAAATATAAACAAATGTAGAAATTGATATCTACAACCCTGGGTCATGTCACCTTTTCTTTTAACTATACTTTTTAATCATTTAGGATTTGATACTAATTGTTGCAGTTTTGCAAGTGGAATTTTTGCACATTCTTGCTGTGTACAAGACCTGAGCTGCTCAAGAGTCCATTGCCTGAGGTTGCCTGAGCCTCATCTTTATGATGCACCATACATTTTCAATAGGAGACAGATCTGGACTGCAGGCAGGCCAGTCAAGCACATGCTGTTGTAACTCATGCAGAATGAGGACTGGCATTGTCCTGGGACTGGCGGTGTCTTGACAGCAGCATGTCTCTCCAAAATACAAATATAAGCCTCTGCATCAATGTACCTTCACATATATACAGATGACCAATGCCATGAGGACCGGTGCACCCCCATGGCATCACAGATGCTGTTTGTTGGACTTTTTTGTTGGTAACAATCTGGATGGTCTCTTTCCATATAACATAAAACATGTTTCCACTGTCTTTCTAGATGTCTAGGATGACTTTGGGCCCAGATAACTTTTTGGCGGTGCAAAAATTAATATATGGCTCTTAGCATAATACAGTTTCAGGTTGCATGTCTTGATGCTGCATGTTAAGTGACAATGATTTTCCAAAGTACTCCCGAGCCCACGTGGCTATGTCCATCACCGTAGCATGACGGTTTCTCAAACAATACCACCCGAGGTCTCGATGGTCACACACATTCAGCAGAGGCTTCTGCTGTTGGCCTTTATGCACTGAGATTTCCCCTGACTCCCTCAATCTTTTCATGATATTATGAACTATAGATGGTGAAAGACCTAAATTCTTTGCTGTCTTGTGCTAAGAACATTTCTCTCACAATTCTCTCATGAAGTTTGGTACAAAGTGGTGAACCAAGACTTATTTTGACTAGCTTTTTTTGAGTGTGTTGTAAGCATCAATTTCTAAATTTCATCATTGAAAATACTGAAAATATTTTCTTTGTCCATTTGTCTGTGAAATAAAGGTTCAAGTGAATTAATAAATTACAGATTTCAGTTTCTATTTCGTTCTTAGAAAGTGTCCTAACTTTTTGGAAATGGGGTTTGTACTATACAGTACTTTCACTATTATTTTAGCAAGTCCTTTTTTTTCCCAATTGTAATTACAGGGACAATAGTATAGATATGAACCTCAGTGTAAAAGCCTCTTTTTGGCAGTAGGCTGTATAGCAGAGCTCTGTTAAGTATGTTAAGTCTGGAGAAGAACGGGAAAGGCATGGGAAAGCAAAACCAGGCATATAGTTTAAGTAATACATTGGCTTCATGTATTAAGTGATACTTGGCCTGAACAGGAAGCCGATCCTTTTAAGACCATGCAGCATACTTTGCTTCAAAAGATAAGCCATGTATGGGTTAACAGTTAGTAACTGTTACATATTTATATTCCTGAGCTTGTCACAATCTTATGCACTTCTCTTTGGAAGATGAAATATCTATTACGATGGTGCCCTAGTTGCTGTTCTCAAGCTTGTACCAGTCTTGGTTAGTTGACCCCACTCAACAGAGATGCATCATCTCTAAGTAGAAAATAGGGAAATTATTACATGGTTTGTTTTTCCACACATTATTATTTCATAGAGTGACTGTATTGTGCATGGGAATCTCATTGGCTGCCATTACCTCAACTCTCAACGGAGTAAACTAATTTCAGCACCTGCCCCCGTGCAAAGACCCACCCGCATTTTAGGTCCATAATGGATATTGGAATTATTTCTGTGATGAACTCATGTTTTACTTGTCTTTCCCCCCTCCTTCTCCTCATGTGCTCCCTCGCTCCGTCTGGGCAGCTTTAATGGCCTGGGTTGCAGGGCTCACTGTGTTATTAATGGTGCCTCTGAGCTGGGAGGCTGTGGGCTGTGTGTATGTGCACCAAAGGACAGTGGGGAATTGAGTGTTTGTTGATTATTCCTCTGCTTTTTGTTTATACGAGTTCCCTTGTTTGATCTTGCGCTCTCACGATGTCTCACTTCCGTCTCTTTCTCTTTCCGGCTCTCTCTTGTCTGTCTTTTGCAAATCACAATCATTACCTACTATGGATCTCTGTGTGTGTGTGTGTGTGTGTGTGTGTGTGTGTGTGTGTGTGTGTGTGTGTGTGTGCACACAGGGGGGTGTGGGAGTCAGTAGCAGGTGAGAGGTGGGAGATGGAGGGCTTTAGAATAGATTTCTGAAATGAACCATTTCAAACGGCATTATCTTCCCCCTGCCAGCCATGCCTCACATAAATCAAAGCCCAGTCATTTACAATGGAGCATTTGTTACTAGCTCATTGTCTTCTTCATTTTCATGCACTCTTCCTGCTTGTCCCCTCTCCCTGTAACAGGGCTTGTTCTTGTCTGTGTACAAATACACTGTCTAGCTTGCTGCTTCCACTCTTCTTGAAATATCCTGTTAGAGTAAAGCCCTTTCCTTTAAGCATTACTGCAGCTCTTTCTGATATGGCAAGGCCTGGAGTGTGTCTGACTGCATGTGTGTGGTTGTGATGAGGCAGAGGTTGGGGCTGTCAGGGTGACCTTCCTCCCTTGAAAGAATGTTGTTGGCTGGGTGAGGTTTGGAGGTAGAGGTAGTGGAGACAGGTGTGTGTGTGTGTGTGTGTGTGGATGGCACAGGGAGTGACTGCCTGAGGGAAAACCGGCTCAGTGCCACCCTGCCTACCGGCCCACTGCCGCCCCACAGAGTGGAGAACAGCCTAATGAGAGGCAAAGTGTGTGTGTGTGCATGTGTGTGCGTGTGTGTGTGTGTGTGTGTGTGTGCACATGCACATGCACATGTGTTGTCCTTGCTGAAGTTTAAGTAGAAGTACCCTTCTACTATGGCATATGTCTTTTCTCCCCTCCTGTAAGACAACTCTAATTGTAAAGGTGCATGGATAATAAAATCATCATCTTCTTGCTTGTACTTTTCTAGTGATTTTAAATTGATCACATGAGAAGGATTTACTGAAAATGACATCTCTCCATAAGGGATTGCTGAACAGGTGTTCAAGACAGAGGACCTCTCACTTATATTCTAGCTTTTGAGTTGTACCTACTAAAAAACAGCATGAAAAATAAAACCTCAAAGTTGTGTGAATGTCACAACTATTAAATTAGGTGTGGGGGGAGGGGGGTGGAGATAAGCCCCCTAGGAGAATTAGAAAAATAACCCAAAAACATCTGCGTCATGAAACTGGTATAAAATTAAAAACAAACAACTATTTGGAGAAATTTCTTTGAAGAGTCATTTAAAGTAGTGAGTCAGGGTGAGTCAAATGTTTCAGGACACCGTTTCATTTCAGAAACAAAAGGGAAAATAACATATCTGACATACCACAGCAAGTAATGGATGAGGGGAGCTATGTCCGGAACATGGCCGCCATCTTCAAAGCCGCCATATTGGATCATAATGGACCAATTGGAAGGTGGTCATGTAGCATTTCGGAGAGGCCAGAATTGTCTCAGAAATCAATTGCCACAATCAGATTTGCAATATCTCTTGTGGTTCAAAAGTTATCAACACAGAAATTTGTAACAACAACTGGAAACGTTGCGTGTGATGCACAGCTATTTGATGCTGTCCTTGATGCTGAATGATGATTGGATCCTGAACCTTCAGCTCTGTCTTCAGCACCAGGGACAGCGTCAAATAGCTGTGCGTCACAGGCAACGTTCTCAGTTGTTGTTGCACATTTCCCTTTCGTTTCTGAAATAAACGGGTGTCCTGAGGCTTTTGACTCACTCTGTACTATCCATTCACTAACAAGAGGTACAGATCAAGCAAAGACACAAGCAATGTTACAGCAGCAGGTCCTAAATACACTAATCAAATACTGAGATTATAGACTTTTCTTATCCGTATAGACTTTTCTAATCCAGTAAATATATCAAATAATTTTCATTATGAGAAAATTATTGATTTATACCTAGAATGTGTAACAAACCTATATAATCAAACTGACTAACTGGTTTAAACAATGCCCACTTTCTTTCTTTCTTCTTGATCACTAACCTCCATCAAACCTGCTTCTTCAGTCAAGGTCACAGCCTCCTTCCTCTTTTTTCCTCCCTCTCCTTTCCTGACTTTAGTAACAACTATTTTTATCAAATGCCAGTTAAACTTTATTAAACTGTTTTAGTTAAACTGTTCATTTCCTCTCACCTGACCTTTGGAAGAGTTGCTGCTTTACGAAAAAGTTTCCTATATCCATCTGCAGGTAGACTAATAATATCGAATTATCATCTATTAACTTATTATAAACAGGTACTAGTAAAATATACAGTCATACAATCAAGAGAGAACAAGCCGTCTATTCATGTCTGCCATAAATACTGCAATGTTTAATGCATAAACTGTTTAATTGGCTTTTTCAGTAGGTTAACTTTACATTCATTAATCATCAGACTCCCTCGCTAGCATAATACAATTACCACTAGTGCATCAATGAGTTTTCATTTTGGTTAATTAATGTTTGTAACAGACATTCAAATAATGTATTTTCCCCTTCTCCCTCACACACAGTGTGTTCAGTATTGTAGTAAAGCGGTGCACAGCAATAGGTTTCACACCTCCCTAGAACTTTTGCACAGTACTGTATATCTTCAAAGAAAAACAGCTGGTTCACTTCCTACAAGCAGGGCTCCTCAACTGGTGGTCCATAGTCTGGACTCTGGGTTTCTAAACATAAAGCAGTGCAGCTTCTGTATCAGATCCTCTATTGCAGTTTATCCAGTCATATGCATTTGTGTAAATGATTTACCTGAAGGTAGCTCATCATTCCAGAGACTAGCTACAGGGCAAATGACATAAAATTAGAAAGGACTTAGTTTTTTTTTTTTTCCCGATTTTCTCCCTAATTTAGTCGTCTCCAATTCCCACCCATCAGTCCCACGACGAGCTGCCAGTCAGGGCGGGAGCTTCCTCCGAAACACGTGATGCAAGCCGCCGCACTTTTTCGAACTGCTGCTCATGCAACTTTCAGGAGCGGAGTAACGCACTCGGAGGAAAGCGCTCCCGCCCACCTCTTGTATGCATGAGCTCCCAGACGCCCGTGATTGGACAGTGTCGCTCTGATTGACATGGAGGGAGAGCGTATGCTGCCCCTCCCCGCCTGAGAGCACGGCCAATCTTGCTCTCTGAGCTCCCGCTCCTGCTGAGCCTCCTGCTATAGCATCACCCGGATTCGAACTAGCGATCTCCGGATGATAGGGCTGACGCGTTGTCGTTGCGCCACTCGGGAGCCTTGACTAAAACAGAATGATTAAAGATGATTGGACAAAAGAAGTGTGCATTTATTCTCTCTGCATTAAAATACATGTGTCTGACCTACTGAAGTGCCAGCAGTACTTAATGTGACTGCCAAATAAAGTGAGAGAAAGAGCAAGAATGTACTGACAGGCGGTGTGTCTGTTGCAGCAGCCCCTAAGACCAAACCCTCATGAAATTTGGCATGTCTAAAGAATGTGGTAGTGATGCAGGCTGTGAAATTTAGTTTTTGTGACAAGTTTAAATAGCTAGTGTACTGAGCCTCCTAGTGGCCACCTTGAGTGCAGAGCAGTGCACACCTAGGAACGCAAACCTTATATGCTCTATTACACATGTAGAGCTACAACTACACCAAGTTCAACATGGAATGTAGTTTATGATATCGGAAAAGAAACGGTATGACTGCCAGCTGTGCTGGTTATTATAATGGTTAAGCTGTAAAAGGTGGCCATTCCTTCTCGTTCACTCCTTATCCAGACCTTTATAAGAAATAAATGGCATGTTCCTGGATCTTACCATATTTCAGTTGAGTACTCTTCA
>JAOVVG010000010.1:13527414-13547996 GCA_028566375.1 Leptodoras nelsoni
ATCCAGAGCGACTTACAAGAGTGCTTAGTCATCAACTTGGATTATCCAGTGCTAAGGCTGGTAGACCTGAATTCAAGCTACTTTGAGATATAATACTGCTAGATTTTTTTTTTTTACATATAAGGAAAGTAGTTAAATTTTTTCCAGCAAAAAAAGTTGCAACAGTCCCCAGAAGAACTGTGGCAGATTCTCCATATTCCCCAGTTTCCATATAAAACTGCACATGTACCTGAGATTACTGATGCATTACTGATGCATTTTTAAGGGTTGCCACGTGAAATACTGACCTTTATAAATATTGATCTTTTGTGCCTTTAATAGGCTTTGATTTAAGCTAAATAACCTGGTGTTTATGAGACTAACCCTGTCTCATGAACCCAGTGGTTTATGTAGTTCTGCTAGTTGGGGGCAGGGAGGGCGGCCTATAACGAATGACTCTCTTAATTAATTAATCCACACACCTGATTTTAATGAGCTGTGACTTCAGGCTGCGGTGCTCACGGCTGTAACTAATTAAGTTCATCCACCCAATTCACAATCACTTTCACTTCAATGCCACATGAGCACTTCCACTGTCTCCTCTTCTGTTTCTCTGCAGGCTGAGGGGTTCAGAAACACTCACTGACGGAAGAACATTCTCACTCTTCTGTTACACCTACTCATTTTTCTCTGCACTGTTTGTAGATTTCACTATTAAAAAAAGGATAGATTTGGATGCTTCAGTCCTCAATGGCTCAGTTAACATGTGTGTAAAATGTAATATGATGTATATATATTCATGCATTTGTGTTTCTGAGAGAGAGTGAGAGAGACAGAGTGAGAGACAGAGTGAGAGAGGGAGAGTGAGAGAGACAGAGTGAGAGAGGGAGAGTGAGAGAGAGAGAGACAGAGTGAGAGAGAGAGAGACAGAGAGAGATAGCCAGAGCAAGAGACAGGGAGAGAGAGAGACAGTGAGAGAGAGAGAGAGAGAGAGAGAGAGAGAGAGAGAGAGAAAGCACCCTAGGGGTTGGCACTGAAGGTGACTCCCTTAGCAGTAACCTTGTGAGAGAAAGAGAGAGGGAGAGAGGGTGAAAAGAGGACAGAGAGAGAGAAAGTTTATTAAAATGAATTTGAGGAGTGGGGCAGTGGCTGACAGCAGCATAATTAAATGTGGAGTGTCAGCAGTAACGCATGCCGCACGGCAGGAGTGTGTGAGGGCGCGCGTGTAAGTGTGTGAGGAGGCCAGACTTGTCGGCTCAGGGGTCAGCAGGCCAGCAGGAGCAGATAAGGACAAAGCAGTGTCTGGCCCCTGTCTCTAGAGGAGACAGACATTTGTGTATATGTGTGCATGCATTTACACTCACTGTCCATTTTATTAGGTACACCTGCACATTCAAGCAGATATCTAATCAGCCAATCATGCTGCAGCAGCACAGTGCATATTATCATACAGATACAGGGCAAGAGCTTCAGCTAATATTCACATCAAACAGCAGAATGAAGATTTGTGATTTAACTGTGGCATGGTTGTTGGTGCCAGATGGGCTGGTTTGATTATTCAGAAACTGCTGATCTCCTGGGATTTTCGGTCTCTAGGGTTTACACAGAATGGTGCGAAAAACAAAAAAACATCGAGTGAGCGACAGTTCTGAGGGTTGAAACGCCTTATTGATAAGAGAGATCAGAGAGGTACAGCTCTTGACCTGGTCTTGACCTCTTGACCACATGATTGGCTGATTTTATAACTGCACAAATGTACAGGTGTTCCTATTAAAGTGGACAGTAATTGTTTACTTTATATTGTATACACTGACTACAGGACGGATTGTGCTATAGGTAAAAGCTTGCTGATTGTCCTCTTCCTTTTATCCTGCGTGAATTCAGGTTTAACAGAAAACCAAGCCTTCATGTTGAACGCCGAGCTCTGATTGGCTTCATGCACGGGATTCATTCCCCTGACGCTCAAATGACCAGTAACCTGCAGTCTGTAATTGAAGCCACGCAAATGTGTGGATCTTCACTCTGTCTCTCTATCTGAGAGGTGAACGAGTTCATGGCTCATTGAATTCAGGCGTTGATCCATGTGGCCATTGTAGTTTATGTTCCTTGCCCCTGAACCCCCACCCCCCTCTCAGTCTAATTCTGATTAGGTGCTCACCAATCTTCAACCGGTCAGCATGAAGACTGATCTCAGGGCACGTCCTTTCAGTTAGTTCATCTGTTTATTCCATTGCTTTATTCCATTCTGTGCTTGAGCTGTAATAAAAAAATACAGATATACTGTCCTGACCCTGGACAAAAATACAAAAAAAACAGCAACCAACCAAACAAACAAACAAACAAACAAAAAATACAGCCATAACCACGAGCATACGTACCATGTACTGATGTACACGTCTCAGGTCTCAGTGGTAATGTTTGAGCTCTCAGCAGGTTCTTATTTATGAGATAGAAGTTGAGAAGCCTGGACATCACTACATTTATTTCATTATCCAATAAAACCTGTATTAGATGAGAGGAGCACTCTTTGGCAAATCTCACACTGAGCTGTTAGACGAGGCAGGTCACAAAATAAAACAACCAACATAGTTCTTTTGCTGTGTGTGTGTGTGTGTGTGTGTGTGTGTGTGAGAGAGAGGTAGAAAGAGAGACATTTGTGTATTTTTGTGTCTGGGGCAAGTAATATACATTTAATTCTCTCTCTGTCTCTCTGCATGGCATTTAGCTGTGTTTTAATATGAATAATAAACAAAAGGTTGAGAGTAAATTCTATATCAAATGTAGCCTCTGGGCTTTTTGCCATTGGTTCCCTTTCACCCACTCTAGCCAGTGTATGCTGTCTACTCTAAATGCAAAGCTATTTCCTCTAGAATTGGTTAATCCCACGACAGGCTGGTCTCTGCTCTTTACGGACTGCCCGGACTCGCTGCTAGTCCCCTCATTACTCTCAGGGATAAAAGCGCTAAGCAGCATGACAAGCTCGGCTAGTCACGCAGGATCACTCTGTCAGAGCAGGGTGCGCGCTGCTCCAGCTCACACTGCAACAAATAGCAAACCCCAGCGAGAGGGAGCAAATGTGCAAGGGGTCATAACTCAGCCCCCACGCTTCGTTCACTCGTTCCATTATTACCTTCCCTAGCAAGGTCACACTAATCAACTCAATTACCAGTCCTCTCAGACATTTTCATAATGTTTTCTGCTAGTTGCTCTCCTGTGAAAATGACACAGTCTTGGCAAATTAATATCATTACTATTTGCGCTTAATGGTGCATTGATACTTTTTTATTTAAGATCGAGTCCTGCCAATGACCTCCAGCATTACTGTGTGTGTGTGTGTGTGTGTGTGTGTCTGTGTGTGTGTGTGTGTCTGTGTCTGTGTCTGTGTGTGTGTCTGTGTGTATATGTATATGTGTGTGTCTGTGTCTCTGTGTCACTGTGTGTCTGTGTGTGTGTGTGTGCATATGTATATGTGTGTGTCTGTGTGTGTGTGTCTCTGTGTGTGTGTGTGTGTGTGTGTGTGTGTGTGTCTGTCTGTGTCTGTGTCTCTGTGTCACTGTGTGTCTGTGTCTGTGTGTGTGTGTGTGCATATGTATAGGTGTGTGTCTCTGTGTGTGTGTATGTGTCTCTGTGTGTCTCTGTGTGTGTATGTGTGTGTCTCTATGTGTGTGTTTCTGTGTGTGTATGTGTGTCTGTGTGTGAATATGTATATGTGTGTGTCTGTCTCTGCGTGTCTGTGTGTATGTATGTGTGTGTCTCTATGTGTCTGTGTGTATGTATGTGTGTGTCTATGTGTGTGTGTGTCTCTGTGTGTGTGTGTGTGTGTGTGTCTCTATGTGTGTGTGTGTGTCTCTATGTGTGTGTGTCTCTGTGTGTCTGTGTGTGTATATGTATATGTGTGTGTCTGTGTGTCTCTGTGTGTGTGTCTGTGTGTGTGTGTGTGTATATGTATATGTGTGTGTCTGTGTATGTGTGTGTCTGTGTGTTAACTCACAATGATTTGTACATTCCTGTTAAAGGCGCGTCTGGTGAAACTGGCTTCCCTTCTTCATTTTCACCCTCATCTGACAAGCTTTCGTATTTTAAGTCAGCAGATATATTTATGAAAAATGCATCGATGGGCAAGTCTGCTGATGATGTCACTAACACTACTGTAGTAACGCTATCACTGTTGCTGGAATTTTACATGGCAAACACAAACCGTGATAGAAACAGTGAAATATCCCAGCGTGGTTACACTAACTGGAAACACTCTTGATGATCTGGTCCATTGAGTGAACCACAACTTTCCAACTTTTCAGCACTTTAATTATGAGAGATATTTCATTTTGGTGCAAATGGAATTTCTGCTCCTGGATTACAGAAGATTTAGTGACAGGTGCAAGCATTTATTGGTGCACTTTTTTTAACTGTCATAATTCTGTTATTACATAATAGACAAAAAAGTGATCATTCTTTCAACAGATGTCAGTTATACTTTTTTTGCTTTTGTAGTGCTGTTTCATGAAACTTCATTTCCTAGAGCAGTCAAGAGAGAGTGTGTGTGTGTGTGTGTGCCTGGGTGTGTGTGTGCATCTGAACCCTTTGACAGACTTTTTCCTCTCGGTTTGGAGTCATTAGAGTGATAATGGCTTTATTATAGGAGACACCCCGTGAGCCCCACTAATGAGAGATTTTGGAGTGTGTGACTGAAGGAATTTTTCAAGACAGAGATTGTGGTCTCCCAGTATAGGAGCCTTTTGAGACCAATTAGAGTGGCAGGTACTGTAGAGAAGCTCACACCTGTCTTTGGCCTTATTATTCCAGCAGTGTGTACAGGGATAAGCTGATTAACCCAGCAGCGCAGGTTTGGGATAGGCTGACTTTAGCTAGAAGAGCACTCTGAGCTACTGTATTAACTCACCATAACCCCATTATAAAGCCATCAGAGCCTCTGATTATCCGGTCAAAACCAAAGATACTCCAGCTCTTGTAATGTCTGTAAAGGTGTGTGTGTGTTGCTGAATAGGTCTATGCTCATGTCACCTGGCTCTTCCTTCAAGGTCACACAATGTTAAATCTGCTTCTCCGTGCTGCGAGGCCTTGCGTCACTCTTTCTCAGAGGGTTACAATATTCTAAGGATTGCCTTTTATTGAGGCCAAAACCACGCAGACTCCTTTTTTCCAAGACCCCTTTATTCTAGCAGGCCACTCTCATTACTGTGAGCAGAAATGAATAAGGTTAAATAGCTGCAAATTTTTTTCCTCCTTCAAAGATCTTTGAGCACGGAAGAGCGTACGCCCAATAAACCCACACCCCTCTCATGTTTTATTCAAACTCTTTTATATTAGAACATGGGGTGCTGGAGTTGCGTTAAAAAGAGCTCTAAGCCGATTTTCACGTTCAGAAAAGCCTTTTTAAATCTCATCCCCATGCACGAATTCTCCTCTTTTTTATAACCACCTTTTAATGAATAGATGTCCAATAAGGGCTTTTATTGTCTTAGCATATGTTGCTTTTATTAGGTGAAAATAATTACGTACTTCGGATCACCTCGGAAGTCCTTTCAGAAGATAAAAATGAGATAGTTTCACAGTGACTGCACAAGTCCTTCTTAGTTGGGTCGTTTTCCTCATGGGTGCTTCATGTCCTAGCACCCCTTTCTCTTTCACACATACCCACACACACATACATTAACCCCTCCCCATTGATTCCTCACACAATCATACCCCCACCTCCTCTATTTTCATCCCATCCTGAAGTGTGACAGGAGCCACTTGGCAACTGACACACACTTGATCTTATCACATAGAGTGTGTGTGTGTGTGTGTGTGTGTGTGTGTGTGTGTATAGGGATGCGGCTTTTGACTGATAAATGATTGTCACTTGAACATTGTTTATTCCCACATCCACTGTGGTGGTCAGGTTGTGTCCTTTTCCTATTCAAGCTGCTACACTTTTTTGTCTCTCTGTAATTTTAGGACAAAGTGCTGGCACCCAGCAATACCTTTCTTCCCTTCCCACCCTCTTCTCTTTAAGAAAAAAAGGTAATTAACCTCTACAGGCAGGGTTTCTCTATCTTTCTCTATAACCTACATTGTGATCTCTTTGTCCTGATATTGTGATGTGTTGCAGCTGTGAATAAACTAAACTCAGACATATCAGGACCATAACATTACAAAACACAAGAAAAAGTTATTATTATTATTATTATTAGTAGTAGTAGTAGTAGTGGTGGTGGTGGTGGTGGTATCTTCTCTGGCCTAGCTGGAGCTTTAGGGTGCTGGGGATCTGTTCTGTGTTTTATGCTGTCCACCTTTCGAACACGAACATTATTACTCAACCTTGAGTAAACGAGAATGGTTCTGTGGGAATGGGCCGTGTGCACACACTCCCGCACCAGTAGTATTAGACTCAGGGGAGAAGGAGAGCCTTTTCCTTTTCCATTATGTACAGACCTACATCATAATGAAGGTGATTTTAATAGGATTTAGTGCGTGTTGCGGGGCACGGTCCTGCTACCGAATGCCTGTGACTAAAGAATACAACAGTGTAATCATGAAGCTCCGTTTAGTGCTACACCTTTTCACACATTGGTCATCCTGTCTTCTGTTTGTCTGTTGCATAGAGAGAAAAATGGACAGAGGATGGAGCAGAAGCAGTGCTTCCATTTCTCAGTTTACACGGCATCCATGTGTGGCCTAAATCTTACAGTCAATTTTACTTTAACCCATTTTTAAATGACAAAATCACTGTTCAGCCAAACTTTTATCTTCATACACTAGATAGTCAAAGTAGGTGGACACCTGACCGTGACACCAATATGAGCTAGGTGAACATCCCATTCCAAATGTGTTAGTCGAGTTAGTCTCCTTTATTGTTAATAATAAGCTCCACTCTGCTGGGAAGGCCATCCACTAGATTTTGGAGCTTGTCTGTGGGGATTTTGCTCATTCTGCTACAATAACTTTAGTGACGTCTGGCCAAAGGTGTTTATTGGGGTTGAGGTCAGAGCTCTGTTGTGTGGGCCGCTCGAGTTCTTCCACTCCGGCTTTGGCAAGCCGTGTCTTTATGGAGCTGACTTTTTGTGTACAGGGACATTGTTATTCTGGAACAGCTTTGGGTGCCTTAGAAATCACAATCCTACAGCATACAAATACATTGTAGTGTTAGTGTGGCTCTTTTGGCTGTAAAGTGACCATACAGGAATTGTTCATGTGTCGCGTTAATTCTCAAAAATTCCTGGCTAGTGGTGTGCTTGGCAATAGGGCAGTTCTGCTGGTCAGTACCTCCTGGAGGTAGTTATTGCAGTAATGGCAGACTGAGCTGTATGTTTGCTTAACCACGCTGACTATTTTAATACTGTGGTGATCATCTCCTGTGAGGAGGAACTGCTTTAGTCACTCTAACTCAGTGACCCCAGGAAGGACCAGGACTTGAGTTTTGTGTGTGTGTGTGTGTGTGTGTGTGTGTAAATCCTTTCACTGATGGCTGATTAAGCAGAGAGAAAAAGTGGCAGAGGTGTTTACCCTTTACCCAGAAATCTCCTTACAGCTGACTAGAGCACGCTTAGACAGGCTGTCGGTTCACTGAGAGCAGCCATGCTGACTGAAAGTAAACATTAAAGGAGGAGGGGAGGAAAGGAGGAAGTGCGTAAATGCTCTACAGTCCTGGCTCCTTTGTGCTTTATGGTAATGGAGTTCGGAGTAAGTGAAAGTTTGTACCTAATTCATGAATGTGCCGTTGAACTCTTTTAGAGAACTCAAGAGCCTGCATCACATTCCACTGCACGCTACTACACTGACATGACGGCTGTTATTTAGATGTTAGCGAAATGTTAAAAATGTTTAAAAATGTGTCTGTGATTAAACTTGGGTTTTTTTTGGCTCACACACACACAGGCAGCCATGATTTTTCTATTTGATAAATCACATGCGGTCTATGACATGAGGTCTTTGGAAAAGTGACTCACAACGTTATTGTTATTGTACTCTATGTGAAGGCCCCTGTGATTGACTCTGGTGATGTCAGGAAGCTTACTGGGTACCGGAGGTCTATTGTGTCAGGTTTACACAGCGCTTTTGGATCCGGGGGGGAAGCGATGACACAGCAGATAAAAGAGGTGACTCCAGAGGGAGGTATGCCTGGCCGGAGGTGATGCACTGCCAAGCAGTTGGCACTGTTGTGGGCATCATTTACTCAGCTTGGTTAAAAACACTTTAGTGGTGTGCGAAGAAAAGCTCTAGAGGTGTGTGTGAGACAACAGAGCGTGAGTAGCAGGGTCTTTGTAGATCCCAGTGTAAAAATGGCTTAAATACATTGTTACAGAAAAAACAACCCACCAGAGAAGATCTTGTTACAATGATTATTTATTAAATTTAAAATATCTTTAGCACAGGTTAAAAATCAGACACCTCCAACTATCATGACCATCATGAATGAAAAATAAACATTCCTAAAAAACCTTCTCCATTCCTAGGATACATCTTACCCTTTATAGAATATTTCATTTGAATAAGAATGTACATTTAAACACACAGGGCTGAGGCAAATCATAACACGGTGGGTTTATATGCAGCTGACTATCGCATGACTGCATGGTGCAGGGTGTTGAAAGTAAACTTTAAAAGTTTACTAGAAATCTTTTAGTACCCTTATTCAACATATTAAGTGCTCCTTATAAAATAAAGGAAACATAATTATAGCTCCCTGTTCGTTATTTTGGCTCTGGCACTTGGGCAATAAAGGAACATATCTGCCTCTGTTAAAGATGTTTTTCATAAACATCTGAAACACAACAAATACTGCCATATTAATTCTCTCTCCTTCTACCTACAATTATTCAGTTGTTGTGTGGCAACAACTTAAATGTTCATATTCAGTCTATTTGCCTCAACCCTACCTTTACAAATGTAAAGACAATTTTACAAGAAACAAAACACAATGGGGATGACAGGCAAAGGAAACAACCACTTACAGTACTTAAAAAGGTCACAATTTTTCACATTTTTTTTAAGAGCTAATAATTGTTTCTATTTTTTTTATTCTTTGTTTTTAGCACATGCCACATGAGACTTTGATTATAAAAGTACCTGAAATAATTGCTAGAATATCAGCATGCATAGCTGTTTGGTATCTACACTTATTTACAGACATGGCGGACATCTTTACAGTGTGTGGAAGATGACTGGGATGGGGTGGAGGTGGTTTATGTCACATGACAAAACAGAACCAAGCAACCTGTTATGGTTATTACTCTTATTTGCAGCTCTGCTACATACAGTAGATACTCCTTCTACACTGGTTATGAAGTGGTGTAGTACAAATATAGGAAAAGTGTGTGTGGCTCAAAGAACTAGAGGCCTACTGGGAGGACATGGTTTTACAAAAGGGATCTACATGGGTCTCGACTACAAACCGGCTCCCAGCACAAGACTCCCAGTGCTGACGGAGATGATTATTAACTTACAGTATAGTACAGTACATACAGCCTGATAGTTCAGCATGTGCAGTCAGTGACTTGCAGGTGACGGGCCCGATCAGTCAAAAAGCATTTACAGTGCCAGAGAACTTAGAACTAATTGTAAAAAGAAAAAAAAACATGCTCAATCCTCACCATTTATTGCGAAATTAAAGCTGCTCATTGGGATATTTTGCATGAGATTTTGTCTGAATTAAAAAAAAAACAGTTCTGGAAGACTTGAATGATGGATTGCTAAGGAAAGACTGCAGACAGCTTTATTGCAAGAGCTTAAAGCTTAAACAGGAATTTCAAACCAACTTGTATAAGGTATATGTTTTGTCTTTTAGTCTGATTTTAGTTATAACCTTGTTTATAGCTGATCTTAGCATCAACTGCTTTGGTTTGTTATCAGTATTGCTGCAAAATGTCTAAAACGTATGTTCTATCTTACCCTAAGAAATCCAAAGAAAGTAAAGCCTATTTGTGATATTAAATTAAACAGGACTTCTAAAACACGTACGCTTTTACACACATACACCGGGCACTTGTTTACTCCTCCCTAACCCCTTCTCTGTGTCTTGTTCCTTCTCTCTCTCCTGCTAAACAGGGCAGCATGTGATAAATGGCAGCAGTGGGTGGTTTCGCATGTTAATGTGATATCTCATAAAGCTTATCGCCCCAAACGGGTCACCAAGGTCAAGTGGTGAGGGGTTGAGCATAACAGCAGTAAGATTGCATCCCTCTCATTCTGCCTGACAGTGTCGTTTCACCTTCTCGCTCACGCGCGTGCAGTCTCTCGCGGACCTCTCATGCCTCCGATGCTAAAAGTGAAAAAGAGAAGCGGTGCTTGGATGCTGGCACTCTGAGGAGCGATGGCAGATTTAATTTAGTAGAAAGACTTCCGAGAGAATACGGCACAAATGTAAACAAGGTACAGCGCTCCATAAAAGCACCGTCGCCTGTAGACATGTGCACAGAGCTGTAATTCAGCCAGCGATTGCCGCAATAAAGTCATGTAAGCTGCTCTGTAGCGGTACGCCAGAGCCGCAGTCTGAATCTAGATGGGCGGGGGAGGGGGCGGTTTGTTTGGAACCATCCAGGTTCCTGTTTTTTTCTCGGGCAAGTTCAGCGTTGGAAGAGGGGTTAAAGGGCTTTAGGACAGCTTCCTCTTGTTTCTTGTTTGGCTAAGCGAGAGCACAGCATCTAGCTCTGAAACCCCGTTAGCCATGGACGCTGTCAGTCGTGCTAGTCTTTACTTCACTTCAGTGCCGAACACATTAGCACTCCTGTACTGTTATGGTGTTTGTGAACTAGTCTGGAGATGTCTGCAGAGGTGAAAACAAGGGCACAGGAAGAGCTCAGGGGACTGTTCTGTCTATCTCCAACCATTCCACCTTTATATATAATAACCCTGCAAATGTCAGAGTGGTTGTGTTGTTGTCTGTATGGTTTGGCATATCAGCATGAGGAAGCTGTTAGTACTGAAGATGAATATTTTGTTGCTAACCCGGGCTGGATGCGGGAAGCCGCTACCAGTCCCCTTAACAAAGAGGAGATAGGTGGGGTAAGGAGGAGAGGGTGAGAGTGAGAAAGGTAATTTATTAACTTCCTCTAACCTCTCTGTGCCTGTGCACTACAGGCTGACAAATGGCCTTGTGAAACAGGATGATGGTCTCTTATTACCTGCACCCTCTTTGCTTAATCCAAAAACAAGATTTCCAGGGTGGTTGCACATGGAGTAAAGAGATTGATGAAGTGGCCTTGTCTACATGGCGTGTAAATATTTGGACGTATGCAGGATGAAGGTGGTGTTGGCTAAACATACAGCTGTAATAAAGACAGCTAGGCATGCTTCCTACCCCCCCAACTCTTCTGTTCTGCTTTTAGCTGCATTTGTCTGCAAGATTCTGTTTCAGTGCCAAATGATGCCAACTTTTTCTTTGCGTTCTATAGCCCTTTCTTTCTTCCCTGTTTCCTGTGGTTAAAACTTAAGTTGAAAGAGTCGTAGAGCTTTCGGCATATCACCCTGGAAATATAATTACCAGATGAGTAAATACTGTCTGGTCCAAGTCTGCATACTGAACAGTATGGCTGCATAGGCTAGCAAGCACTGAGTGACATTTTATATCCTTTTATATTTCCACCTTCAAATGTGTATTAACTTATCATTCCATAAGCAGGTAAGACTCAGAAAGATGCATCCTTTTGATGTCATGTTTATTGACTCGCTAACCAAAGGAATGTGCGACATGTGCGTACTTCAAAAGGCATTCAGGTACACACACACACACACACACATATACACACATATACACACACAGGCATTTAGCTCAAGAGGAGGGAAATAAAATTCCTCACAGAATTTCTGGCTATAGCCTTGGCTTTTTTCCCATAATGTGTGTGTGTTTGTGTGTGTGTGTGAGCGTGTGCGTGTGCGTGTACGGGCGTACCTAACCTGCATGCTGTTACAGACTTCACCAGCTTGAGCTACAGCTGTGGATTCGTCTGCTTAAACAAGTCTGAGCCTTTGTGCTGACTGTCTGTGTCTCTGTGTGTGTGTGTGTGTGAGAGAGAGAGAGAGTGTGCGTGTTTGTGCCAGGAGCCAGGAGTACGAGATTCCCTCAATGCTTGCCAGCCGGTTGCTCCCGAACACTGGTCTTGGCTTTTCCGAGGCGCACAACACCGGTGCTATTGGAAGATAAAAAACAGGCCCATTTCAAGTCTCCTGCAGAGTTTCCTGTGAAGCAACAGCGACAGCTTTCTTCCACGAGGAGGGGCATGAAACATGACTGTGCTCTAATTCTATCTGACATGTTTTTCTTTTCCTGCCTCCATCTTTCTGTCACCACCATAAGTCTAAACCTATGGTACTAAGTCATGTGGAAGAAAAGCTGTGCCTCTGGTGGGGACAGACTACTGGACAGTTGGTTGTTCTTTTGGTAGAAATGTTACTATGGAGCAATCCTAACACCTGTTTCATCATGCTAAACGAACTGACTGACTGAAAGCAAGCAGCTGTAATCAGAAAGGCGACAGACACACAGATGTTATTTTACCTTGGTAACGTGGCTGTGAAGCAGCTCCTAGCAAAAGGACTCGGAGTGCTGAACAGACTGAACTGACTAGTTACCTCTGCACTCTGTTACTCTAGCTGCTGTGGAGTCTGAATGCACGTGTTTACAGATGTCTCCTCATGCAGAGAGAAGCAGTTTTCATTGACCGTGGCGAAATCCTTTTGACATGGGATGAACGGACAGTTTTTGCAGCCTGTTTGTTTTCTTTGTACAAGGCAATAACCAAACAGCAAAGCCTCCAATGTATAGTACATACACATGACTGCGTTTCATGTTCCTTATGTCCAAATGTTCCTTAATTCCCATTCCGCATTTCCTCCCTGAAATACATAAGAAAATACGCAGCGTGCAGTATTCTGTCAGTATGTGACAATTGCATTCCATCATTTATATCCACTCTGTCTTAAAGAAACGTGTGTTGGCTCAGTTTCAGGATTATGAATTGTCAGTCATTTACATGGCAGCATGCAGTGTCTTTACGCCATTTATCCTGTGTACAGTGAAGTCAGAGAGTCTGTATGTACACACTCGCAGTCTGGTCGCTGAGGCTGTGGCTAGATGCCTGTAAAATGAACTTCTCTGAGGAGCTCTTGGACAGGCCTCAAATCTTCATCCGTGCCATGAATCACCCTAGAATCTTCTGTAGGGCTTGTGTGTGATCATACCACTGTCTCTTTTATATTACCCCTTGAAAATGTTCTTGCTCATGCTCTGTTTGTTTTGACATCAGGATTTTTGTGTTTGTGTGTTTATTTTTGCAGCAACAGGGTGCAGCCACTACAGTGTACTGTGCAGTGGCTCCGGAGCTGGAAGGCCTGGGTGGGATGTACTTCAACAACTGTTTCCGCTGTGAGCCGTCCGTGCAGGCCCAGGACCCGTCCAGTGCCCTCAGCCTGTGGGAGCTCAGTGAGAGGCTGGTGCAGGAGCGATCCGGCGGCCCTCAGGCGCTGTGACCCCACGACCTTCACCACGCTATAATCCCTTAGCCCAGCATGGCTTACCTGCTCAACCATCACCACAAATGATTGCTTCATCGCCATGCATGAGGAGGGCTCAGATAATAAAGAGCAGAAAAGGAAAGGGAATTTACAATAGGCAGGCTGTGCCAGAGAGCGAGAATTCAGTCCACTAGACTGGCGAGAGCAAGAGAGAGATAGAGTGAGAGTGATTTGTACTGTTTCTCTTTTGTAAGTCCCAGGCCATGCAGGCTTCTCATCTTTCTTCTGCAAGGTGATTAGAGCTACCTCTAGAACACTGTACACTGTTCTCTAATTGACAACTAACACCATGTTTTCTAGCTGGGGTGGAGAAAAAGAAATGGATTAAAGTGGATTCTCTTGTCGCACTCAACACAAAAATTCAACTGAAGTTCATCAGGACATCACAATTGTCATTATTGCCCTTCCATCTGTACAAATCAACATGAATGAGTCAATGCGGTACTAAAGGTGCAGAGGAAGATGTCGGGGAAGCATATGTATGCCGTCTATTTACATATACAACCACTGAAAAGAACTGGTCTGTATAGATATGCTGTACATAATATACATGGATTGCTGTTCTAATTCGCATATGTTTCTGAATATTACTCTAATTTGCAATCCCCATCTGCCCAAAGACTCCAGATCCAATCTACAGTGAACTTTTACAAAATTCTATGTTAATGCTAATTACAATGAAGCAGCATCTTTGAGGACAAAAGGAGGGCCAGTGCTGGCTGAAGGGAAGAGTCTTACAGTCTTAAGAAATTTCAGGTGGAACTTTCCGCTTGAACTCCTTTCTTCCTGTCCTTTTAGTTTTGTGAATGTTTTGAAAGCATTTTCCCTGTAAAAGGTGATCTTCATTTGCTGACAACCAGCTTTAGGTTTAAGGAAGAAAATTCAGCAGAAGAAGAAAAGATGGCAAAGACTGAAGAATGGCACCAGATCTTTTTTCCTCTCCACTTTCCTCCTTTTCTCTCTCTTCTTCTCCTTTCTTTGCAGGATGACTGTTGTGCTTTGGGGCAGTCTTGGTGCCATGGGTCAGTCTGAGCTAGAAGCATTCCAGTGTTGTGGGACCTGTAAAGAGAAGATAGAGAGGGCAAAAGAGAGGAGAGAGAAACAAATAAAGATGAATTGCAATTTGACACATTTGGTTGACAATTTATTTTTAAACAACTCAAATGTACTCAACTCAAAAGTATTTGTAGGAAGTAGATTGATATAGTGATAGCAATTTATTTCAATTTCATACATGACATTTTAGAGCAGGGCGATATAAAAGCAACCTTTTCAGTTTTATATCTTACATAACTGGGCTCATTAGTATAGGACTGTTCATAGTACACTATCCCAGTGGAAGCACGTTGTAAAACATCTATGGCTTCATCTGTATTCAAACTGAAAAGTGGTTATCCACATACAATGAGTTTGCCAATTAACCAAACCACTACAAAGATTCATTCTTAGTTCATGTCTTATCCTGAATCTGAGATCTAGCACTGTAACATGTGCCTACATTACCTTACATAATCACTGGTTATATTAGATGTCACTTCCTAATAACTCAGAATATTGGAAGTGTACTTAATTAAACATAGACCAGATCATCAAACACTGGGTGTGGAATGTACTAATTAGTTAGAACTAGAGATGCAAGCAAACATGAATACTTTATTTGCACATAACAGATAATGTGTGTAAAGGAAGTGCAATAGATATGCCCTGGAAAGGGGATCTAGTAGGGACTAGAGGTATGCATCAGGCCTGGAATCCCAATGCACACAACAAAAGAGGCTGCATGACTGGAAGGTCTTTAGTTTGCGGATCAAATAAAGACCATTTTCATTAATATGAGAATGAAAACCACTGCCTCGTCAAGGCTGCAGTGGTTTAAATTATGGGTACTATGTTATATATTAGGAAAGAGAACTCTCAAAATAGAAAGACAGGTACAAACCAAAAAATAATTCTGAGTGGGATTGTAACTGTGAGTGATGTGGTCTCATTTCTAATTGAGACCAATTATGAATTTGAGGGATAAGTATGAGCAACTGGCTGACTTCATAGACTAGCATTTCTAACATACTTTCTTTCTTTCTTTCATTCATTCATTCATTCATTCATTCTCTAAGCCACTTATTACAACACTGACTCGTGGGGGGGTGCTGGAGCCTATCCCAGTGCTTATTAGGTGGACGGCAGGGAAACACCCTGGACATGTTGTCATCGCAGTGGGCACACGCACACACACACACACACACACACAGGAAATTTAGTATCTCCAGTTTGCCTGGCTGCATGTCTTTGGACCCACATGGACACAGGGAGATCATACAGAGGTGACCTGGCCTGGCCTGGGAATCAATCCTGGTTGTTTCTTGCTATGAGTTTCTTGCTGTCCTACCCACTGCACCACCCTGTGTTTTCCCCTGTTTCCATACTTCTTATATAAACAACAAACAACTCTTATATACAGTATATCATACCATCTTCATGTTTAAGTCCAAATACAGTTCCAGTGACGTGTTAATTAATACATCTTTACATTTACATTAACATTTACAGCATTTAGCAGACTAGTTAACTTTACTTCAAAGGAGATAAAATCATGGTGTAGTTTCTGTCAGCACTGTGTATCTAGGACTGGTCAGTTGTAGCTGTGGTGTGTGTGACTGTGAGTGCCTGTGTGTTTAGCAGTGCTTTGACCATGACCCGGAACAACTCCATAAATAAACTGCCTGTCACACACATTATTCGCTCCAGCAGAGTAATTGACACATGAAGAAACCAATCATACAGCAGAGCTGACGTGCGTTTTTGTGCTTGGGCAGCCAGTGGAATCAATAGTGCATACAGACAGGTCCAGACTCGGACACTGAAGGGACAGGACGTGTGCTAGAGACATGGACATGGACATCAGCATTCTGTACACCAACACTAAACTGCAGCATCTGTTTTTCCAAGCAGCAGCAATATCCTGTGAATCATCCAGTAAGACTGAGCATCTTTCAAACACACTTGCTCACCCACACATTCTGACTTTATTTGTGTACTGTGCACTTAGGTTGCATGGGTCCTGGGTGCAGGTGGCCTGTCTTTGCGCTCTCTCTCTCTCATTGCATTGTGCAAGGAAACTCTGATGCAACACAGAGACAGTACCCATACAAGCACAGTTCTGACATCAGCCTCCCACCAGATGGCCAAGATGTTCTGAGAAATGTGGCTCAATCCTCTCCACCAGGTAGCTGCCAAATTGTTTTGTGAGCCAATCTTAATAACTTGCTCTTTATACTGCTCTTTATACTACATTTTTCACATTTATGGCATTTAGCAGACGCCCATATCCAGAGTGACTTACATTTATCTCACTTTTATACAACTGAGCAGCTGAGTGTTAAGGGCCTTGCTCAGGGGCCCAACAGTGGCAGCTTGGTGGTGCTGGGGCTTGAACCCCCACCCTTCTATTCAGTAACCCAACACCTTAACCACTGAGCCACCCCTGCCCCCTGTACTAATGTAACTCCGACTGAAACCTTCCTCCTCCGTGCTCACTCTCCTTTTCTATTTCTCTCCATCTGCTTCAGGGTGGTGGAGGACAGAACCTAGAGATGCAGTAAAGATGTCGCTGTGTAATAAATGTGTACATGAGAGAGAGACATGGGGAGGGAGAGGAGATGTTGCTTGTTTTTGTCTGATATTGAGGCAGGATAGCTAATGATGTGAAGCGTGTAAATCTGAAGTGGCACTAAAGCATTAAATGGAAGAGGGAGACAGCGAGTGTATGTGTGGGAGCCTATAGGCTAGACATGATGCTGGATAAGACCAGATAAAGTGGGAACACAATGTGGAGTTTCTGGGCCAGCCAGGTGTCACATTGTAAAATGGCCTGTGCATAGAAAGGAAATCTCTCAGCCTCCATGTAAATGTACCTCTCTCTCTCTCTCTCTCTCTCTCTCAGAAAAGCACCATGCCATACTGTAAAATTCTTAACATTTTGTAGGATCCTGTTTTTGACACGGTCAAGGGAAAGTAAGTAAGTAAGTCTGTTAGAAATGTTTATTCAATGGGACCCAAGGATAATAATCAAGACATAATAAAACAAAATCATGATTTTTTCTTTCCGTGCTGGCCAGCCTGTGATTTTGGTAGATTGCGAGCATCATCCAGCTTGTCCTAGCTAGCATAAACTCACTTCAACCACATATCTGTAAGCACAGCCACTGATATAACAAATAATCCATTCTCTTCTCTTCAGAGTAGCAACACTGCATCAAATAGATATGGCCTAAAATGCATGTCTGATAAGAAAGTAATCAGACAGTGGGCTTGATACATGATACAGAGCTTGAGTGTTATATTAAATGACGATCACTAGACAAGCCTTCTTTTCTCTCTTTAGGAATTGGCTCGATATGCACGAGGGGTCAATATATTTGGCGAGTGTGATCTGAGTCTCAGGTCTGTCTACGATTGATTGGCAGTGGTAACCAGACATCAGTGACCATGAGGATGGTCAATGTCAGCAGAGTCAGGGTCCAAAGCAGAGAGCAGGGAGTACAGAGGATAGCTCCACCCAACCCTACGCACACCATCCACAATACAAACAGCGGTATGCTGTGAGTACACTGCCCTGTCCACTGATTTGTGAACAATCCCACCCCCAAGTCATCTCTTTAAAGCTACACACTGATCTCAGGTTAGTGAAGAAGAACTGCATCCACTGATGCCTTACAGGAAGGATAAAGATTTCTTTTGTGTGTGAGGCACTGAAGGATTCATGAGGGTATGTTTTTCTCCCTTTTTCAAAGGAAACTGCCGGTCCTCTGAGGTCTTTCCCACAAAGCCTTATTGATCACCGTATCGGAATCATTTGATAGTTAATCAATACATTTTCTTTCAGTGCTGTGCAGGAGGCCATTTTTCAAAGCCCAACCTTGAAACTCTGTGCAGTAAAGACAGTCACTCACACACACACACACACACACAAAGGCTTCACATGGTCCAGGATGATATTTAGCATATTCAGCACCCAAGAGCACCCCTTTACCGACATTAGTTTGTTTAGAATAGTTTTCATATTATTGCGATCTGATTAACATCTACAGCCACTACGTTTGGCACATGTTGGCTTTTAGTACATACTCGTAATATCAAGCCACTGATCAACTGCAACGTGTTTGTTTAGCTGTTTAATGTGTGTTACCCTGTTTGTGATGCTTTACGTGTTAATCTGATCTTGCTCTACAGGCTACAGAGTGGATAAGAGGACAGAGGGGTTGTTGTGAAGTACCAAGCTCTGCCACTGACACCTTGATAAGACTGTATCAGTTCCTGTTTGCACAGCTTTCTGTGTAACCAAAAGCCTTTCTCTGAACACACGGTCTGCGCTGCGCTTACTTAATTTCCCCCCAGTTAGAGTGACATTCTCAATCTGGATAACTCTTTCATTCTCTACTTGTTTAAATAGAGAGGAGACTGTGTGTGTGGGTGTGTGTGTGTGTGTGTGTTGGTTGTGGGGGTGTGGGGGGGTGGTAAGTGAGCGAGAGAGAGAGAGAGAGAGAGGGGGAAAGGGCAGGGAATTATGACAAGTCATGTACCAAAGCTATCATTAGTGCTTATTACGGATTGTCAGTAAATAGCAAGCTGCTCCCTGACCTGTGGATTCTCTCCAACCTCATCAGCAGTCTGTCTCCTGGTTTCTCTGCCACACATCTGTGTCGAGGATGTGCAAGCTGTACAGCCATACTGTAGGCCAGGTGCTTAATATCTACACTTCATGGAGCAATTATAGCACAGGAATGAGCTTTTAATTCCACCTTATTGGCTCAGTATTGCTGCTGGTGTTTAGTTTTTTTTTTTTAGTAATTAGTTTTGAAAAGGCTGGTCGAACTCATTCATTTCTACAATACCCCATGGCTTTAAACAACACTCAGTTGCTGTACAGGTCTGGCGTTCTGAAAACACTTCTGCTGTGGCTATAATAGCACAACTGGAAGCTTTGAAACCACCGACTGCAGCCACGTACTGCTGGCTACACAGTGACTGTAGCCAGAAACAAAATCAAGCATGTGTTACAGTCAGGTATTTTCAGTTGAATAGTATTTT
Organism: Leptodoras nelsoni; assembly: GCA_028566375.1. Taxonomy (NCBI): domain Eukaryota; kingdom Metazoa; phylum Chordata; class Actinopteri; order Siluriformes; family Doradidae; genus Leptodoras; species Leptodoras nelsoni. The sequence continues at coordinate 13,546,993 of JAOVVG010000010.1, forward strand.
AAGTGCTGTGCAAACATTATGCTTGTGCACCGATTCGTAACGGCGTTTATAAAGCCACAGAGAAATAAAATGTGACGATCGGAATTGTGAACTTCCTTACACTTCGCTTTGTTATTATGTTCAGCTCCTTGAAGCATATAATACAGCTGGTCAATAATCCTTACCATGAGTACATTTAGTGTATTATAACTGTGGAATTAATATTGGCTGTAGGAAAATAATTATGGCTCATTCTCGAATTTTCATTGGCTTACTGGCCTGTGAAATGCCAAAGTCTGTAGATAGTTTTAATGATTCCAATCAATCCTATCACTCTCTGAGGATACACTCCATAGATGCATGAGAGTAGGAAAATTTATCATCCAACTGCCAACCATAAACTGCCATCTCTCTAGCACTCAAGATTAGCATGCGATTAAAATGTAGGTCAATATTTATTAGGTGCTGTTATAAAGTCGATATTAGTTCTATGAAATCCAGTAGCTGACTGGAGCGGACTGGAGCGGCTCTCAGCTGAGAGATGTTTAGGGTCAGTGCGCATATTGATAATTTGTTAATGAGAAAAAATCTCAATTTTGCTCACAAAAGAAATCCGTACAAGTCATTGTCCTACAGTGATTGCCTTTAACTTGTGTTTATGAAAAGTCTATATTAATTTCCTGATGAAGTCTTCCTCTCTGAACTTGGGATTTACTGAGGACTGAATGTGGCTCTTTTGAAATGCCTTCTTCCCTCTGAGACACTTCCATATCTTATCATTCTTTCATGTACAGTACAGGCCAAAAGTCTGGACACACCTTCTCATTCAATGTGTTTTCTTTATGCTCTTTATTTTTCTTTATTATGACTATTTACATTGTAGATTCTCACTAAAGGCATCAAAACTACGAATGAACACGTGGAGTTGTGTACTTATCAAAAAAAGGAGAAATAACTGAAAACATGTTTTATATTCTAGTTTCTTCAAAATAGCCCCCATTGCTCTGATTACTGCTTTGCACACT
>JAOVVG010000010.1:13549704-13562371 GCA_028566375.1 Leptodoras nelsoni
TATTATTATTATTATTATTATTATTATTAGTGTGATTGCAGTAGGCAATCACACTATTGTTCTTCTTAAGTATTATTCATCTTATTATTATTTTTATTATTTTATTATTATATTTATTATTCCACCCTTTTTTGTCTGCCTTTCAACTGCCGCAATTTTCAAAATATTGTCACCGTTCCACCTCTAAAACTTCCGACATGGTCGGGAATGCTGCGCTTGAATAAGGATAAGGGATCCCCGCACTCGTTTACCCTCGTTTTTTCCCATCCACTAACATTGATTTTGCATTTCAGTTTCTAATTTTCTGTCAGCAGTACTTCTGCTTGAATAACAGTTTGTATATAGACTATGATCAGTCTGATCAACTGTATTGACACTCCCAGCTACTGTATGCACACACACACACACACACACTCCTGTGTTTGATCAAAAGTATTGGCACCTCCAAAATACACACACACAGACATCACTGCTTTGCTGCAATCACACTCGCATTTTCTTCAGGAAATGCACCTCTCTAGTTATTATTAATCATGTGATGGATATTATTGCCACATAAAATATAAGAGCCTATCATGTTCATATATGCAGACGCAGACCAGGTGTAAACCAGGTTGCCAGAAGAAGGGGTTGGTGCACACAGTCAGGTCCATAAGTATGTGGACTGCGGCACACTTTTTGTTATGTGGGGGTAGGTGTTTCTAATTGGCATCTTTAGAGAATGTGGATTTCTTGATGAGATTTGCACTGTAGTTGTTTTTACACCTTCTTCTGCCGTGCAATGATATTTTTTTCTAAATTGGTGCAACAATTTAAACACTGCCAAAGTGTACGCCTCTCCAAATGAGTTTAACATTACATAACGCCATCTTCCTAAAATAAACTCATTTTTTTCAGGTTTGTCAGAAAAAAAAAAAAAAAAACGGAACAAAAAGTCACACTCTTGACATTTTATTACAGCGGTAGAATTTAACATGATCTGTTAAACTAAGGACATCTGCGATTTTACCAGAGGTGGACAGCATGGTGAGGAGGTGATTTAGGCAAAAAAAATCTTTTTGGTCAAAAAAAAGACTTAGGCCATTATTTTAGGAAGGTGACGATAAGTAAATACATACGTTTTTTAATAATCCACCTCTCTTTCTTGTATCTGTTCATCTGTGTTTATCTATGCGCACTAATTAAGGCCCAAGAGCTCTTTAGCCAAACTGACCTTGGGCACTTATGACTTACGTTGTTTTTTCCTTTCGGAGGAAGCTGCACAGTGACAGAAAACAGAGGAGAGACCTCGTACCTGCCACAGCTTTCAAAACAGGAGAAAAATGAGCACTGGGGCTCAAGTACAATTATTCCCTTCTTCCTGGAGATTCATCATGAGAGAGTAAGGGAGAGAAAGAAAGGAAGAATAAAAATTAATGAGAGAAAAGGAAAAAAAGAAGAGGAAGAGGTGGCTGAAAGAAATGTGGATAAAAAAATGAGAGAGAAAGTGAGTGGAGGAGAGAGAGTGATGGAGAGGTAGTAGAGGTAAAAAAAAAAAGGAGGAGGAAGAAAGAGGATTTGTCAGTGCACTTTAGAGGAAGGCTCAGAGCTAAAGGCTGAGGTGGCAGTAATGAAACATTCATAATCGGCACAGACACGCTCCAGCGACCTCGCCGACACACTGTTTAACCAGCGCCGCCACTCCAAGGTCACACACACACATACCTGAGTGTGAAGTCAGGACCCTCACACACACACCAATTTCAGAAACACTGATTCAAACAACCCACTTAGCCAAAGTACCTTCCTTCCCAAAGGAAGAGCTCATAATAACGCATCCTCCCAGGAAAGTCCCTCCATGGTGTAGTAGTGTGTTAGCTCCAGTAAGTGAGCAGCTCTCTCTCTCATTCCGTGTGTGTGTGTGTGTGTGTGTGTGTGTGTGTGTTTACCTCCCACTGTCACAGGCTGCTCATTAGAGTGCAGGTTAACAGTCACCTCCAGCCGCCACGTTAGCTTTGAAAGTTCATTTTTCTCCACCTTTTAAGTTGCACCACTGCACCAATCTATAGCCATCATAAGTATTATATAAATAGATTTGTCACGGCCACATAAACGACTAGCAATTTAATCCGGCTTGTTAAGGCTGCCAGCGAGAATAGATCTCTCTGCTGCTCTTTTCTTAGTCGCTCCTTCTCTCTGTCTTCTGCTGTTCTTAGCCCGCGCCTCTTTCTCTCAGACGCCACAAAAACACCAGGCAGAAGTTTGGACACACAGGACTGAATGATTACTTCATTGTCTTTTTGTATTTCTAAGACACGTGTAATTAAATGATGTTAGTTGACATGTATGCATTTATATCTAGAGCATTATTATAACGGGTTAATAATTAGTTACAATAATTCTTTTTCTTTAAAAAGAATTTCCTGAATTTCCCCAGGGGATCAATAAACTCTATCTATCTGTCTGTCTGTTTGTCTGTCTACCTACCTATCTATAAGTCCCAGTTTCCGTCTTCCCAACCGTCATCCTGGAGTCTGATATGGCAAACAGAGTTGCTTAGATACGGTCATTACACAACCTAAGAATTTACTAAACGTATGGAGCAATGAGAATACTACAGTCACTAGACAAAGAGCATCATTTCTGTAGTCGTCTGCGCATCTTTTGTGCACCTGGAGAATTAAAGCTGATATCCACTAGGGGGCTCTAGTTTGCTGTTTCCTGGTCATCAGGTAACATTAATGATAGATTAGACACTTATCAAATGTAAACTTGTTTCATGAACAAACTATAAAAGCGTGAGCAAACTCGCTCAAACTCACTCAAACTTGCTCGCTTCTCCGTCCACCATCCTTACGGTTGCTGTCCTGTTTTTCTGCTGATGCGTACTGCCTTCTAGGCTCACGGTGTATCCTGTGAACACATACTCCTTGTTTCCGTGGATGTACTCGTGCACAACACAACAGTGTTGGCAGCCATATCGCATAGTTAAAAGCAAACATAACGCTGCTGCAGTATCTCAAACGTGTAGGGCGGATGTATTCCTGATGTACTGAATGATAGTGCTGATCTTCCTCCTGCTTGTTCTTTCTCTACTGCTTTACATCCTGAGCTCGTCTGATTACTCAGTACTGTCCAAAAGTCTTAGACATCCTATTTTGTAGTACAAATTTTGTAAAAAAATGTACAAGAAAAATGTTAGGTTTTGTTTGTATGTCAGTAAAGAAAGCAGCACATTGCTTTCAGACTGCACACACTGTACCTGGGAACGCTATCCTTTATAGCGTAAAAAATTGCATTCTTTTTGGAGACATCTTAGCATTTCTTTGCATGGGAATAAGCTTGCACAGGACTGCATGCTCTGTGATTGAATGCAGTGATAAAAGAAAAGTTCACTGCTTTATAGAACTGTGCACAGGAGAAAATTCATTTACAGCAAAATATTTAACTATTCTTTCCTTTACAATGGAACAGTCTCTCACTCTCTATCTCTCTCTCACTCTCTCACTCTCTTTCTCTCTCTCTCACTCTCTCTCTCACTCTCTCTCTCTCTTTCACTCTCTTTCTCTCTCACTCACTCATTCACTCTCTCTCTCTCTCTCTCACTCACTCTCTTTCTCTCTATCTCTCTCCTTCTCTCACCCCCTCTCTTACCCCCCCTCTCTCCCTCTCTCTCCCTCTCTCCCTCCCTCTCTCTCTCTCTCTCTCTCTCAACCCCTCTCTCTCCCTGCTGCTTTATTATATTACTTAATGATGTGTGTGAGTGTGTTTCACCCCTTAAACACTGCCTGTGTTTGTGTAGTTGAGACCTCGGGCGTACACCATGTTCAGCGTAGCATGCTTTGAAGTGTTAAAACCCCTCAGTGGCATCCCTTAACCAAAGAAAACAATCCAAACACCACCACCAAGTAACAAACTACAGAACTGGTTTCGAGTGACGACAGCGGTGGAATGAAAAACAAAATAATGTTTCAGGATCACTCCATTGTGTGAAGAGCTGCTTTGCATATCTATATTCTAGCCTAGAAAACAGAAATCTCCTGCATTATTGTCAATATTTGTGTTATAAAGGAGAGCTTTTAGGCACGTTGAATCTCTAGACCTGTTTAAGCCGCATGCCGTGTACGGTAAATCAAACAGCATCATATAGATTTGTTTGTATGCAGCTTGTTTAGCCTTTCATCACTCTATGAATCATGCATATCCACCTGTAGTTCACATCTTACTGAACTGGCCATTTTCCCTTCTCTCTCTCTCTCTCTCTCTCTCTGGGTTTTGATACATAATTCATTATATAACATATTTCATTTATGGGCTGTGTGATCAGTGGACACCACTGTAATTATTATGCATAATAATTTGGTTGCAAGTTGTGAATATCAGCATTTTTATAAGTTAATGCATGCGCTCTAAACACTGTTTCTCCACTCTGTGACTGAGTCTGTTCTCACATCTTCTCTGAGAATCCTAAGACTCCAGGCAAAGAGACTTAGTCTTCATCATAAGGTTAACACAAACACATCATGCACTGTCATTACCAGTCGAGTTATGTGCACAGCAACAATAGTTCCCATATGTTGAACATTCTCTTGGCCATATGCAGCAAATAAAAAGTGAAAAATGAAAGGCAGTGCAACTGATAGGAGTGACAGTGTGAGTCTGGCTCACCAGAAGGCCTGTATTTTAGGAAACAGGTTTGTGACGCCCTGCAGAACTGCAGGAGGGCACGTGAGAGTGAGAGCGGCTGTGTGTGTGTGTGTGTGTGAGACAGAGAGAGCTGGCACTGCTGGATTGTCAGGTGGTGACGGCTCTCTCACAAACGGCTACCTAATGACTCGATTTATTCAAATGCCTCCCAGTTCCTCCTAATGGTGCCTTCCAGCTGCAGCACAACTCACTAAGGGCCTCTATCTCACCCACGCTCACATACTCACTCTCACATGTCTATCCTCGCACGCTCTCCTACAGCATGACTGAATGTGTCATTTAAGGGGCTGAATCCCAAGGAGGGAGCCTTACATCTTGGCTCCCATACCCACAGGGACATGTGTGCATGTTACTCAAGCATCTGATCAGCTTGTGGTACACCTGCCATAGAGCTAAAAAAGCTATGCTGAGATTTCCCTAACGAACACACCACATCTCCAACTGTCTAACAACAGTGAGCGCAAGCCTGTGGAGCTGCAGGAGCGGGGAACACACGCGCTCTGCGTCTCACCTTGCGCAGGGCTTAAACTGTTCACTTGTGACTGTTTGCTTGTTGATTTTGTCACACTGGTGTGGGCAAAAGCAAATATCGAGTACATCCGAGTTCATCCACGTGCAGGACAATAAAGCTCGCGTAAACAAGCTTCCTTTGAACATGTGGGATGTAAAAACGTCTCTTCAGTACAACAGTGTACAAAAAGAAAAAGAAAGAACAACAGTGTGATAAGCCAGCAAAGGAATTCTCTTTGACATTAGATAATCTAATTCCACATAATCCCTGAGCAAATATAACAGCAGCTAATCGCTACACCAATATTTGGCATTCGTTTTTTTAAAGATCATGTTCAACACACTGCGATCCGATGTTAATCTGTAGACTCGTTTTCTGGTCGGGGATGTTTACACTCGGATGACATTTTGGCAGAGCACAGTGACCGTGATCATGGCGATTGAGGCTGAGGGGTCAGAAAAACGCTCAGGGGGTGACCAGATTGTACATAGAGAGGGCAGTTAATCATATCCTGCAGCAAGTCACATGTCTCATTTAAATAAATGTGACTCGGAGATTTTATTGTGATGATTATCCGGTGCTGTTGTGCACAGTGTGAGTTGGGATAATGTGGTCAGTTTGCGAGGCCAGTAGTGCTGCTGAGGTGAGTCACAGCACTGTACACACAGGACCCAGTGAGATCACACTTGGCTTGGCTTTGGCCATATGCTCTGCAGCGGGAACACATACTGAGGCCCTACGGCAGCCTGAGAGGCCCAACAAACACAGGCGTCTCGCTCTCAGCAACGGAGAAGAAAAAAAAATGCACCTTTGTTGTTTTACAATTACTATTGTGTATTTTATAACATAATGAGTTTCAACACTGCAGATAATGGTATTACTGGCAGGAAACCAGGATCAGGTTGTAAATAAGCCTAATGGCACTTTTTAATAAATTACTTCCCATCAACACATCTATATTTTAATCTGGCTTATGAAAAACTGACAGCACGACAATACCAGAGTTATGATGTTATAGAATAGTAATCATCATTACTCAGATGTCTGGGTTTTTTTTCCTCTTTTGATTTGTGGGATGAAATTGCTTATGCGCTATCTGAAATGAATATTGGCGGGATACCATGGTCTTATGCTGAGCTGCATTAACTTTCTTTGGTAAGCAAGATATATGTGTGTGTGTGTGTGTGTAATTCTTTGGATTGTATGCATGGATCAATGTGTCTCGAACACAAAAGATATATAACACTGTTCTTCCTGTACAAGCAGTAAAACGTGATTGGCACCATCTTTCCTTTCCGCTGCACGCGTCCCCAGTCCGATGCAGTAGTCTCATTCATGGCTCTGGAAAAGCAGTTTGGGCTGCTTACTCGTCCTTACTGCCTTTTAACCGAGGCCATTTTTGCTTCCCTCTTTACTTTTTGTTGTAAACACATTTCTCTAACACATCGCTTCTTGCAATCTGTCTGCTTGACAACATGTCCTGTTCAAGCAAGAAAACTGTAACCGTAATATAATACTGTGAATAAATGTCTGTCTTTTTGCAAATGCGCCCATTTAAAAGGGTGTAGTCGCTAGTGTCTGTGTTACATATTTCATGAAATGAATAAGAGTACAACACCATGGGTTTACACCGACAGCCCCAGAAAGTATTATTTAGTAACGCTATTAATGCAAGCTTCTGAGTTTTTGCCCTTGACTTGATTCAAAGAGTGAATTCAAAGCTGTGTGACAGCTTTTTTTTTTTTTTTTTAATGACTTGGCATGCACTCTAACATTGATATCGACTTCTGTCTAATGGCACTTCAGCAAAAATTTTGTGGTGTGAAAACTCTGCATTTTTTGCAGATGTGTTAATGTATGGCCGCACTAAATATAGTGCATGCAAGCATTTAATAGCAGTAGTTTCAGTTTCATCTCTCTCAGAATCATAAAGGTGACCTGATGGGTTTGATTTCAGCAGATTGATTGGAGCTGAGTGAGTGAAGCAGGGAGGTCAGTCTGCTCCGGACTGCCAGTGCTGTCAGCTCACTGGGAGTGTAGTGACCCCTTCTCTGTGCATCAGAATAAAAAAAAAAATGCAAAAAAACCTTGCCAAGTCTGAGTTTTTTAATTCTCAAAAAAGCTAGTTGTGATTGAATGAAGTGGGATACGATGCAAAAAATTCGTAAATATGAAAATACAAGCACAAACCCCACCCCTAACCATAACCTTTTAACGATGCGCGCTGTCTACGTCATGTGAATTTCTGAGAATTTGAATGTGCTGAAAAATGTTATTCTGATGAAGGAACATTCCTGTCTTGGTGATAACTTGTCGTGTACAGCTCCTCAAACTCCAGCCTGTTTTAAAGGGCAGGTCAGAAGAGCTCTATTCTTCAGTAAGTGACGAGTGCGAGCCCACGTTTATCAGTGCACATACACTCATGCTGCGGCTCTCTGTCACTGAAAGACCTTCTGTACACTGCAGCGTATCTGCACACCTCAATGTGTGTGTGTGTGTGTGTGTGTGTGTGTATACAAGTGCTTGTGTATATGTTTGGTTGTAAGCAATGACAAATTACAGCATGCGGTCTGAAAGAAACCAGAGGCTGATTAATAACCTTGAATTTTAAAGGTGAAATATTTTTAAGGGATGCACACCTTTTCCTGATGCGCCGTGGAACTGATTGGGCCCCGTTGCAGATGTTATGAACCTGGCTTGAGATAAGAGCAATAACCAAATGAATCTTTGATTCTGAATAATTGTAAGAACCGTTATAATGGAAAGTATTTGTGTGTGTGTGTGTGTGTGTGTGTGTGTGTGTGTGTGTGTGTGTGTGTGTGTGTGAGTATTTGACTATGCAGAGAGAGTGTGCTCTGTGAGTGATTCAGATCACAGTGTGGAAGTCTAAATCCTCGGAGTGCACAAGGCAGTGCAATTTCGCATACATCTTTTACATTTTATCACTCCTACCAGATCTCCAGGGACAATAACCCAACTGACTGAAGTGAGTTGGGTTATTGTCCCTGGAGATCTGTGCATGTGTTTGTGTCTTTTTGCTCTGTCTCTCATTCTGAATACGAGTTGTACAAAAAAGAATGGAGGCCATTATCAGAAAAATACAGTGCTGAGGAGAGCTCCAGTTTGAAGTTTTTAGTTCTTTCAAACAACACATTTGCAGAGCAGTTCAGAGCTAAGCGGAGGTTTGCACGTCTTTCCCGGGCGTCACTCGTGTTTTGTGAACAGACAGCCAGGCTGGTATGTAAGCAGTGCAGCAGACAGATTTCAGCCCTGTTTATACACTGACTGAGCAACACAATCCTGCCTTGTCTCAATTTACTGCTGATTAACTACATGAATTAAATCATTAATGGAAGCAGGAAAACAAACACGAGCAGCTCAGAGTGACAGGGTTTCAGATTTTCAGCACAGGGGTCACTCTGTCTTGGGGTTAACTGGGAAATTGGTAGGCAACAATATTTGACATGCTGACAACCCAGCAGAGCCAATTAATAAACTGGTGACGAGGGTCTAAAGGCAATCAAAAAACAATCCTTAAATAGATGTTTATGCAAAATGCAATATGTATAGGATAGATATGATGAGCTGATAGATGTATTTGTTTGTAGTAACTGTGCTTCCTGTAGAGCATGGTGTTAACAAAGGAGGTGTGGTTTAATGCAGAAATATACATGCGTTGGTATATCAGTTGCAAGTGGCGGGTATCACTGCACCATTAATTAAATCATCTTCCTTAATTAGTGTGTGCTTGACGACCCTGCATAATGCGAGTCATAGGCGGTGGTGTGCCCGTGACCCTGACCGGCCCCTGGTGCTTTTAATTGTCGTGAGGCCTATTAGAATGCTGCGTGTGTGTGTGTGTGTGTGTGTGTGTGTGTGTGTGTGTAGGGCCCATTAGAATGCAGTCAGTCTGGCAGGTTGGAGCATGGGGTGAGAGAGAAGCTCATATGCATAAGGAGGCTCTATAAATGAGGACTAATGTGTGTGATGTAGCGGTGCAGTCCCAGCACTCCTGTTTACAATGCTGAGTTTACACGCCAAAGCACACGAGCACTGTGAGGAGACAGGACTGCAGACCAGCACTGGCTAACGGCCTGAATACACAGAGGGGATGCACTAAAGTAAGCAGTGTGCTGAGGCATGGGATAGAACAGAATAGAGTAAAAATCATGAAATTGGGCCGGTACTATAGACAGACATGCTTCAAAGCAGCCTCTGACACTTCAACTAGAGATAAATGAAAACAAAAACCATGTATCCAACACTGTCCGACAATGCCAATGTCCTAAATTAGTCACATAATAAGTATAGCATATAAAAAAATAGAGAAAAATGAAATACACAGAGCACTCTGTGTGTTTTATATCTATTATAGCAACTAAGTGTTATCAGGTTAAATTCCATAAGATGAAAAGTAGATCTACATATGACTCATTAGTGTCCGTCAGAATGTATTCCACTCATCACTTAATGCTTGACTGCAGAAATAGTCTGTTTCTTATTTTTCTCACCAAAGCAACAAAATATTATCTTGTTAAATCCTTTAGGATTCTAGAATACTAAATAAATCTAAATACATTTAGAGAGTAAGTAAGCATGATCAATAAGCAGCACAGAGGCAGGAAGAGTATACAGGAAGACACTGCTCTGTGCTGTGATTAACTCTGCTCTTCTCTGATCAGCTCATCTCCTTCACATAATCACAGTCAGTAGGACAAACTAGATACAGTAGCTCAGCGCAGTGACCCATACCACTCCTCGCAGCAGGCCAGTGGGGATTTGTGTAGGTTTTAAGAGCGCTGGGTTAACGCTGTGTGTGATCTGCAGCCCTAATGATGAGCCCTCAGAGAAAGACAGACAGACAGTGGCGCTATATATAATCCATATAAGAGACGAGTCAAAAGACAAGACATGAAAGAAGTGCCGAGAACAGACGTTTTGCTTTCTTACACCTTGTGGACGCAGCCTTTCATCTGTCACACTCACTCACTCAACTCGTTCACAGAACGTCACACAACTATCACAAAGCGTACGGACTAACTCCTGTCACATTTCTGGGTGTGTGTAGAGGGGGGACAGAAAGAGAAAAGTGGAGGAGGAGAGAATGACTGAACAAGTAAACACGGCTTCCTCTCTGAGAGAGATGAGCACTCTAACCTGGGATAACCGATTCCCATTTTATCATTCTGTGACATTCCATGACATTTAAAAAGCCATTAACTCCAGTCACCGTTGCTCAGGTCCATCATCATGCAAAGACACGGACACAGCCCTGCGTCTGATATAGATAACACAATAATGTGCACCGCTCTGTCAGCTGGCTTAACTGATTACAGAGAGATCACACACACACACACACACACACACACACACACACAGTTGAGCTCTGATGAAGGACTTCTGACTGCAGCTAATCATACTCGTACTTGCACCACACTGCTTTTCAGTGCAAATATAAGGCTCAAAAGAAAAAAAAAGGACTATACAAACAATTATAAGTATGCACATAAAGATGTCACTGCATTAGCTCTTCCATTAGCTGTAGTTCTCTCAGGTTAGGATGTGTTATTTCTAGCTATTGAAATATTTCCTAATCCAAAGATTAATCATTTAAACCTGAACAGAAAAAAAAAATGGACCGGAATATTAATACAATCTAGTAATGTGCTGCTCATATGAAAAACCGTTACATTTTAAAATGTTATTTACTAAAGTTTTACTAAAAGCTCTCCCTATATAATGTCTCCAATAAACAAAAGAAAAAACTATACATGTTTATCAAACATGCCCAATATTCCCCAAAAAACTGGCTTTTATTCATAAAATAAATTTGTGCTAAGATGAATTGGGGTCTGTTTTTACACGTTTGAGAAAGACCTTCTTGGTTAATTCAACTCTAAATCTATGCTTTCTCTACTCACCGAGCAGGACAGAGATGACAGCCACAGTGTCAAATAGCCTTTTCAGTATTTGTAAAGATAAAAAAAAACTCTTCCCTGTCAGTGAGAGGCAGGAGGTGAGGTTAATCTGAGCGCTGAATGACAGATTGCACAGATACTATCTCAACACTGGCGTTTAATGAACAGACATCAATCACACTCAGCCTGTGGCTTTATGACATGGCCATTAACTTCCTCTCATGTAGCTATTCATTAGTGCACACAGGCAGGGCCGGGGTCAGCCACGATGCCGAGGTGGGACACTTCACTCACAGGTGGGGCTTGGAGCTGGGATGTGAGTACAGTAGTGAGTACAGAAGATTCGGGTTTGTAGTGCAGGAAAACAATTTTCAGGGCTGGAATGGTATGATGAATCATTTGATATTGATTGAGAGAGAGAGAGAGAGAGAGAGAGAGAAAGACAGAGACGTATACACACACCTGCACAAATCTGGTCAGACACACAGGCTGTGCAGTACCTCAGGTGCCCACTGGTGTGCCCTAACACTGCGCTGGAGCTCTGTCTGCCCTCCAGGCTGTGAAATATAGCACATTCACCACGCTGACAGATGGACAGCAACAGCTATTGTATAGGATTAACTACACATAGCAATTACATACACGAGCCCTTTCATGTACATGCGTCTACTATAAACAATGACTATTTATAGCTGCTAAACATATTAATTTATGGGCCATTATTGTTTACTGTACACTTCCTATACAGGCAGAGGTAGCAGCGCGCAGCTATAGCTGCTATAGTGCACAGCCGGGCAGCCTGGATAATTAATGCTCTTATTGATATAATTAAGGTCTAATTTCCCAGATAAATTAGTCTCATTCTAACAGTCTGCGTTTGTGATAAACAAGTTATACACGTGTGTAATTAACTTCCATTTACTCATTTAAATGACCCACAGCATTGCTGCATGCAAACACAAATGTATGAAGTGATAACGACGACAAAAGCGGCAGAATGTTCTGGAAGACAAACGCCGGGGAGGAGAGCGAGAGAGGCGTGCTTTATCTAAAGAGTGAATGTGGGAGCTACTCTGAGACATCAGCACTGCTAAGATATCTAAAGCTCATATAGTGTGTGTGTGTGTGTGAGTGTGTGTGTGAAACCATGTTTTTATATTCCTGGGAGGACCAAACGTCCCCACAGGAATAGGAATATCTGATATTTTTAACCTTGTGGAGACAATTTTGAAAGTTTTTTGTTGCAGTTTTTAACAAAAATGAAAACAAATAAAAATGAAATAAAAAATGAAATAAAAGTTTCAGTACTGAGGTTAAGGTTAAAGTTAGGGTTAGGCATAGCATTAATTATGGAATAGAATAGAATAGAATGTCACAAGTACAGAGCAATGAAATGCAGTTTGCATCTATCCAGAAGTGCTTAGCAAAGAAATCTAAATATGTATGTTATGTATGTTACAGCGGCGACACGATGGCACAGCAAGAAGGTCCCGGGTTCGATCCCCGGGTGGGGCGGTCTGGGTGCTTTCTGTGTGGAGTCTGCATGTCCTCC
>JAOVVG010000010.1:13603237-13619252 GCA_028566375.1 Leptodoras nelsoni
GGAGGCCCTACACCATACTAATATATTATTGTGGTCTAAAATGACAGGTGTTTCAGTTTCATTGTCTAACCCCTGTATATATTACAGGGAAGTTTCATGTTTGTGCATTTTTTCCTTCTTTTTTCTACAGATTATATATGCACTGGTTTTTTTTTTATTTCTATTGTCTTTTTCCTACAAAGTGCTGGAATTTAACACAGATTTCTATTTATTTTATATTATGCATATACACCATATACCGAGTATACACCATATAAATGTTGTGCCTCCCTCCCCTGGACACAGAATTAGTAAACGATGTGTTGACATCTCTATCATAAAGCATATCAAAGTGGATTAAGCATTTATAATCAGGACTATATATTTAACCCAGTATACATCTGTAGGTCCAGGATATTTCTCATTCTCTAGTGACACTACGCACCTTTCCTGAACCTTTCCTAGTAGTGTCAGTGTAGTTAATAAATAATTCATACTAATCATTAAAAAAGTGCTTTATAATGAAAATCTATTAAATATAATCCCTAACATTAATCATCCTAATATAGTAATTCATTCATGAAAATAAATAAAGAAGTAATATATGTCACCAATTAGATTATGAAAATGCTAATAAGTTCCCGTTTGAATTTAGTGAGAATCAAATTTTGCTTAATCTTAGATTATTTGTGAAACTCCTGGTCGTGTAGGGTTTTTCCTGTCTTTGGTGTAGCCATGTGGTAGACTTCTCAAGCTTATTACTGAATGTGAGCACATGTGATGTTAATTGAGCAAATGCTCACCGTGTGTGTGTGTGTGTGTGTGTGTGTGTGTGTCAACATGCTATCCTGAACTGGGCTGCAGGTTGTGGTGGATAAGGCCATGATGTACGTTACTGAGTTATATTTGTATCCGGACGAGGACCAAGTGTCTTCAGGAGCCCGTTGCTAAAGATAGGCATGTTCGTGCTTGTCTTTGGTTACGGTTCACAGCTTTAACACACACAACACACACACACACACACAGAGCACACAAATTCAGATGCACAGCAGGTGCTACTCCACAGGAAGGAAAGAGCAGGATTGACTGTGTGTTCTCTGTTTTCAGAGAGATAGAGAGAGAGAGAGAGAGAGAGAGAGAGAGAGAATCATATTCATCCTCTCCTCTGTGGGTGACCTCAGCATCATGTCCCAGAGTTACAGTAGAGAAAAGTGCTGCACTATGCAGGAACCTGCCCAATACTGTCCTATCATATTCATCCTCTCGTCACGCGCCCAGAATATGAGCATAGCACACACACTGACACATTCATCCACACACACACACACACACACACACACACACACACACACACACACACACAGACAGAGTTTCTGTCATTCATACACAATGGCAATCTCTCACAGACATGTAAGCACACAAAGACACATGTTTTGTAATATGTGTATCTACTTCAGGCATCTGCAACACTGAAGTGAAAAAGAGAGTGTGACATTAGTGTGTCTTAATCCTGGGTTATAAAGGAGTTGCACACAAACAACAACACATGCATATACAGACTGCTTCAGACACCCTGATTTGGCCATGTAACCTTTAAATAACTTTAACACTTCAGTCCTGAGAGCAAGAAGAAGGTCGACGGCTGATTCGGTTTCTCTGCCTGGGAAGCAGAGAGCCCTGCATAAACTACACTAGACCAGTCCTGGTTCTCACCCCAATCTCTCACGAGAAACTAGAAATTAGTCTCTGATCCAACTTTTGTCTCGGGCCTGAGGCATCCTGTGTGTGCTGAAGTGCCGGTCAAACTGTTTTTGTTTAGTCAGAATAACCTTTCTGTCATTAAAAGTACAGTACAAACCACTCCTGTTAGAAACGCGTTCAGTCCAAACATTTATCACAGCCTGTACCACAGCCTTCTCTCAGTGAAAGTCTGCTTCATACGCTGTGTATCTGTTAATCAGGAGCAGTTCTATAGTCAGGATGCTCACGTTTAAGAGCAAACTTGATAAATATCAATAAAAACCATGAAATGAAAAATAAAATTAAATGAAATATATATCACATATACAATATTGCACAGTGAAATTCTTTCTTCGCATATTCCAGCTTTTGTTAGGGAGTCAGGATCAGAGTGCAGGGTCAGACATGATGCAGCAACCCTGGAGCAGAGAGGGTTAAGGGCCTTGCTCAAGGGCCCAAGAGTGGCAGCTTGGCAGTGCTGGGGCTTGAATCCCTGACCTTCTGATCAGCAACCCAAAGCCTTAACCTATTGAGCCAGCACTATGCCATTCTAAATATTATCATTTACATTTATGGCATTTAGCAGACGCTCTTATCCAGAGCGACTTACAAGAGTGCTTAGTCATTAACTTGGAATATCCATTGCTAAAGCTGGTAGACCAGAATTCAAGGTACTTTGAGCCATGATACTGCTAGAATTTTAGCCATGTACTACCTATTAGACGTTAAGTCCCAGAACGTATTCCTAAACTACACAAAACCAGTGATCGACCAGTTATCATATTTATAATCTATTATTATAAATGTCATTATAAATATCTAAGTATCATTTTTCCAAGTGTTGTATATTTTTTTTACATTTTCTTAATGACTTAAGTAAAAACCTACAACAAAAAATTACCTGTAGTACAAAACATTAAAGCGTTTCAGATTATTCAATTATCCGGGGTGATCTTAAATCTGTGTACGAACTTAAGATCGCAAGCATTCTGAAACACTGAGAACTCATACAGCAAAATATTTTGATGCTACAAAATAAGTTGAAAGAAAAATAAACTGCAACATATTTAGTGTAGAAAATGACAATCAATAATGGTGAAACAACCAGACCATCACAAAATCAAATAAGCTTTATGAGTCCAAAACATGAAGATGTGGAATATTAGCTAGGGTTTGCAATCTTACCTCAGACTGCAGGGGTGAAGATTAGGACTCACACGTCATATCACAGGTGCAGAAATTTTCTTGAAGACCTGCAAGAACAAGAAGATAAAACATGAAGAACTAAATACTAAGGCATACTAAGATAAATACTAGCGCTCATCAGTTTTTGTTCATGTAAAAAAAAGAGAGTACAAAATAGTACATATATATGCAATATATACAGTATATATTGAATATTGAAATTAAAATTGAAATATTTAACCTCATTAGCAATCTCCTGATTAAGTATTACAGTTTGGATCTGCTTATTGATATCTGATACAATTTTTATACATTTTAAATCCACTCGTCTACTATGAGAATTGTATAAACATCTGTTTTTGTTATTCTCCAGCAATACTATAGGTAGGTATAAGGTGCTTTCTTTTTTAAAAGAGGTGACATCAGATACAATTCGGTAATCATATAAAAGCAGAGTCACTGTGACTGTAAACAAAGCCACAGAGTTCAGGATGACCATTTTTGCTGTTATTTCTGTGGTGTGCTGTGCTTGTTGCCCTGAACTGGCAGCTGTCGCTAAAAGTTTGTCGTCACAGTCTCGTATGGATTGACGTGTCATGCCTACTTAAGGTTATTAAAGTCTGCTTTCAAAAATAGCTGTAACTGTTGGCCAACAACCACATATAAACCACTGAATGTGTGAATACCCCAGGCTGGTGCCTGAGTGCCGTGTAGGAGGGGGTTATCGATAGGAGAAAGCTTTTTAGACATCCCAGGATTAAATATTCCTCTAACTGCTCCGCTCTGCCCCTGCCGGACATGACATCACTCAGAGGGTCGAGACTCTTCCCTCGCTCCCACAGAGAAGAAAGAAGAGACAGACAGAGAGGAGGGGAGAAGAAAGGAAAGACTTGAGGAAGTGTTGTACTGTGGGGTCACCTTGCATGGCTGGGAGGATCAATGTCTCTTTGGCTGGCTAAGGAGAAGATGCAGGAGAAAGAGAAGGACGGATAGAGAGAGAGAGAGAGAGAGAGAGAGAGAGAGAGACAGAGAGAGTATGACTGCATCTAAGGTACGCTGCCAGTAAATCACCTTGCCGTCTGCACTGAGATACAGGTATAACACAGAATGGGCACAAGGCCAAATCTTACAGTTATAAATGTGACACATGCCCAAACACACACATACACACACACTGACACAAAACTAACAAAGACTGCAGACACTTCCTGCTATAAATAACCTTGGTTTAATATAGCCCTCATTTTGCATCTCATAGTCGCACATTCAACAAAGTTGATCATTTTCCGCCTGTACAGATCCTTGTACTATTCAAATATAAGGACAAACGCAAAAAGAGACAACATGAATGAAATGAATTATTAATGAATTCAGCTTTGTACATTGTATTTTAATCAGTAGCTTTACCGTTTGCCATATTCTCACTACTCTCTCACACACACCACACACACAGGAGCTCTCTTGCACACTTCAGTCCTTCGAGCAGTCAGGCTGAAACACATATTCAGGATATAAACATGACATCTTTAAAAATACTGCAGCAGACTGACCCTATGCTGGGGCGGGGGGATTAGGGAGGGGGGGCGCTTAAATTATTAGCTTTTCAAATAAATGCCCTGTAACTCTGCGCGTGAGCTGGGTCTAGAGGAGAAGCAGGCATGTCGGTGAATGATGGACATGCAGCAGCAGGGACATAAACTCTCTGTTAAATCACTTTAAATGGTATGTTTAGTGGCAAAGATGCAGATGAGCCTCCACTGTGCACTAGTGGCCACAGAACTCACTAGAACGGAAGAAACGTGGGGAAAAAAATTCAATGAAATCATTTAGATTTAATTAAGATTATGAATTATGACACTTGGATAAAATAAAAGCTAGAAGACGATGAATAGATAAATAAATGAAAAAATGATGTTTATAATGTTGATAGTAACATTCCACCACGTGGCACGGGATATATCTGGTAAATCACAATGGTATTTTAGGTATGAAATGACTAATCTATGGGTAATTTTAACTGATGATTTAACAGATAAAGAGAGAGAGAGAGAAAGACAGAATGAGAGAGAGAGGGAGAGACAGAGTGAGAGAGAGAGGGAGAGAGCATCGATTCCAACACAGGCTTCACTGATATGATTACAGATAATATCCTTTACCTTAATGCATGTAGATGATTCAGATGCCAATATGCATGAGCCGAAGTGTGATTTCTCATTGTTGGCCTTTGATGTAAAAGACCGATATAGTGACAGAAGACAACTGTATTATCAGTATTAACCTAATCACAGTTGCCCGTGGCCAATGTTTAGGGCACATATGGTGTCAATATTCCTCTTGTGATTGAATTAAGCAGAATACAGTCTCAAGAGTGAGCAATTTACAGCAACTGTAGTTGTGTGTGTGTGTGTGTGTGTGTATGTGTGTGTGTGTTTACACCACTAGTTACACTGGGAAAATATTAGGAATATAAAATAAAAAACTATTATATTTTATTTTGATAAAGCCGTGACTTCTTAAGTGTTTCATTAAATAGGGAAATTTGTGTTTGCTCTAAATCTGGTGTTCCATAATGCACATAAGCCACTCTGTCGACCACTCTGTTGATTAACGTTGACCACTCTGTTAATCGTATCACGTTAGAATGGATAACTATCACTTACATGCTTATTGAATGCATTCAAAAGAGGCAAAGGGACCTCTCTCACAGAAAACTCAGGAAAACCCCATCTCATAAAAGCCATGCAATCACACCTGGTTTAAAGTGTTTGCATCTGCTAATATGCTAATACCCAATGCATTCCTAATCCTTATAATTAAATGCAAATTAAATGATGTCATCAGACTTGGAAATGACATCACAAGTCAGCAAGCAGATGCTCACTATTGTAGTATTGACTCTGGCAAAAAAAGCTCCAGCAGTATTCCCCAGCAGGAGGATGTGCATGCCACTGTCCTAAGATACAACACTCCTGTAATTAAACAGCACTACATATTGGCCTAATCAGGAAGAAAAGCAATAAATTACGGCGTACTGGCCTACAGTGGAAGCTGGCCAATAATTTATCATTTTAAAGGAGCAAAAACAAGGTCTTTTTCTTCCTATTAATCACACAGGAAATGACTGTATGTTCCACAGGGCAGAGCACAGTCCACGGCCTCCAGGCTGCTGGCACCCAACTGAGAGCTGAAGCTCACTGTGCTGAGGACTCTCAGACCACACTTAATCCTGTTCACTAGATTTACTGTGTAAAGTCTGTACTCAGCCATTACAGAAATTCAGTCACAGAGAAATACAGAGGCGAAGAGGAAGAGTGAGTGCAGATGATGACTGATACTTTCATAACTCTGTTATACTTCAATCAATACAACAATGGACACGAACCAGTATTAAATATGTAAGCTTTTTCTTCAAGGTGATCAGCACTGCAATGCCCTGATCTACTCAACATCCAGCATTTTCTAATACTGCACCACTTACTATTTCATTCCTAAACATCAAGCTGAACACTGCCTGAACGCTGCCCTGTTTTATACAAAAGCAAATGCATTATATTTGCTGTTATACAAATAATATTGCTAACATGCTGTAACTGAGGATGTGGCTTTTCTTAAAAATATATAAAAATGCAGCTTACAGTCAGCACTGAGAAGAATTACACACAGCTGACTAACAAGCCAAATATTTTGTAAAGTTTTATTTGGAGTGGTTGAAACATGAAAATGAAATAAAGTAGGTCTTATTGTACGAGTTTAACGTTTCGGTCATGCTGATAAACGTCTCGCGCTCGTTGTCCTCCTCAGCAGGTTCTTAATAACTCCTTATGGAAATCTGCTTATTTTATTAACCAAAATCAACCGGCTTTATGTCGGATTAAAAACATAAAATAACTGTTCTGAATTAAGGACGATATTCAACAAGTCTGAACGGTTCCAGTGACTATTAGGAGCTACTTTGGAAATGAATTATTAACCGCGGAGAGCGAAGGTCAGTCGCTTTAGACGGGAAAAACAAACCTATAGGCATCCGAGCGCTCAGCTGATTCACACCGCTGCACGACTAAAGAAGCGCCTTCAGTCCCAACGACCAGCTCGCCTGTCTGTAAGAAAACTTTTTAGAAAGATTTCACACACAGTCAGGCGCATTCAGAGGCCTCCGCCGCAAAAAAATGTGATTTAATAAATACTAAAATTCCTAAAATTGTACAAAATAAATACAGTGAATTGAGCTATACGGCTCTGATGGAAGACGCACAGAAACAAAACCATAAAAAGCTAAATAAATAACAACAGGCCTAATAATAATACCCAGGCTAATAATAAATACGCTATGAATCTATATGATATCATTACTGTTGTACTATATAATGATTTTTAATATACCGTTATATTGAAACTAAGAACTAATTTTTAATAATAATAATAATAATAATAATAATAATAATAATAATAATAATAATAATCTGCATGCCAGGCGGCAACAAGTGCATCAGTCTTGTCCACAAAGTTTCCAAATTTTCCACGAGTAAAAAAATTTTAACTGCTTAGCAAAATAGTTTAGACATTTTAATCGTTGAATTTGGCTTGTTAAATATTTTATGTAAATAAAATGTGTCTTTATGAAAATGTTGTCCTGCCTTTTCCGGCGCCTCTACAGTAGCCTGATTGTAGCAAAGCTTATAATATGGCGAGAAAATGGACAGCAAGTGGTAAATGGAGAAGAAAAGAATAAGAGAACAAAACAGCCGTTTTCATAGTTATAAATTTATTGATGAAGTGTAAGTCGGTGTTGTGGTTTAAAGGCTACAGTCAGTCCCTGCTATACAGTGAAGAGCATAGCACATGCTACAGGTGTGTAAAAGCGGCTTAAACATCGGCTCAAGGGTCTGTCAAGGTTAGAATCTGGTATTATTTACTTTCATTGCATGTTTTTATTATCTGGGATTGAAATGATTTTTTTAAGTTGGTGCAAATCGCCTGGCTTGGGATGTTGTTTAACTCCCAGTAAAGCTGCAGTAAATGTAGGGTACAGTTTATTTTGGAAGGGCTACTTAAGCAAACATGCTACAGAATAAACTTTTTGGATCAAAAAAAAAATCAAGGTGACAACTTAGTGCACTGTTGCACTTACACAGAAATGTAAAATATATACCCAATCAAGCAAGTGCTAATTTAGCATATAACTGCTTGTCACAACCTGTAGCTTGGCGTTTTGAACACACTGAGGGAAAACATATCACAATATTTATCAAAATGATTTGAGTTGCCGTGTAAAATAACTGCACACTCGCTGACAAAACTGTAGCATAGACATGCTCTCAGCAAGGCTCCTTCAGGCCACATTCGCATGACATGATTTACCAAAAATCCAGTCTGAGCCTTTTGCACAGGGTCTGATCAAATGACAATACTCAATGGAGACAGGGTAGAGGTTCATGTGCGGAGAATGGAGCTCACTTTTTTGCTGCAAGTCCCAAAAAAGTGGAAACACCACACGATGGAGGATGAAATGTAATGTCGAAGCAATCCAAAAAAAAAAAGAGTTCATTCAAAAGGCAGCAAAGTGGGAAACGCCGTCGACCAACATGACCAGCATGTGGAAGCGGAAACACTCTATATTACAACAATGCACGACAAAATGTTGCATAATTAAAGACATTTGTTTTACAAGATATGATTAAGAAAAGGGGAAAACAGTCGGGGCAGACAAAAAAAGCAGACATCGTACTTGCTGGACAACACCAGGTTGTGTGTTCCGGCGGTTATAACAAATGTAACTGTGGTTATTATGCAGTGAAGGATTCGTGCATGCGCAAGGTCGTCCATGTCCTAACCGCATACAGACAAAAACCACACAGACTACTGAAAAATCTCAAAGTATAGTGCGGGAAGAGTGTCAGGGGTCTAAACCGACAGCTACTAATGACACGTGAACAGAACAGTAGTGAGACCTAAGAAAGCCTGATGCTGATTCCTGTGTTAAATTATTATTACTCTCGAAGTTGCTACTGAAAACTAACAAACGTAAACAAAAAGGGAAACTCAGTATTGTCACGTGTCATTTATGACTTGCTACAGCACCTCTTATTCCAACAACAACAATAAAAAAATCATAAATTGCGTTAAAAACTTTAACGCGTGTCACCGGATGAAATCGCTTCTCTATGAAGTGCCAAAAAACTCACATGAAAAACTCCGGAGAAGAAGGGTTGTTGTCGCTGCTCGAGCCGTTTTCTCGGAAACCGTTGCCGATGAGCTTCTCGTATTTCTCCTTGTACGCGTCCCTCTCCCGCATCAGCCTGGAGATCTCCTGCTTGAGGTGCTCCACTTGCTGGATGAGCTGCGTCTTCTCGCCCTCGAGCACGTGGCGCTGCTGCACGCGCTTGAAGCGGCAGGACTGCGCGTAGCCGCGGTTCTTCAGCGTCCGCCGCTTCTGCTTCAGCCGGATCACCTCTTCTTTGCTGACGCCGCGCAGCTGCCGGTTGAGCTCCCGCACGGACATGGTGACGAGCTGCTCGTCGGAGAAGCGGTCGTCGAGGCGCGTGTGCTGGTGGCTCCCCACTGCGTTGCCGTTGGCGGGCGCTCCGGGCGCTCCGTGGTGCCCCGTGGGGTGGTGGTGGTGGTGATGGTGATGGTGGTGATGGTGCGGGTTGCCGTTCTGCGCTGCCGCCGCCGCGATCACGGCCGAGACCACGGCGGCCGCCGAGCCCATCTCCTCTCCGGCCACGGTGCCTCCTGCGCCCGCCGCGCCGCCGAACTGCTGGCCCCGGGTGTAGCCGTCGAAGCTGGGGAGCTGGTGGCCGCTGCTGATCAGTGCCTCCACCGCATCCTCCGGGCTGAAGCCCAGCGCCTCCGGGTTCAGCTGCTGCTGGTAGCCGCTCATCCAGTAGAAGTCCTCCAGGTGCGCCTTCTGCTCGCTCCCCGAGCCCGGACTGGGCGCCGAGAAGCTTGGCGAAGGAGGAACCGAGCTGCAAGGCGTGCTCATCGGAGTGGAAGATACGGATCCGCCGGCGACTGGGCGGCTGCACTGGCTGATGCTGCGGTCGGGCTCCACCGGCTCCTTTTTCACTTCAAACTTCATCAGATCGAAGTCATTAACATATTCCATGGCCAGGGGACTGGTGGGCAGGTCGGAGTTGCTCATTGCCAGTTCTGATGCCATCCTTTTGCTGTTGACAGTCCTCCAAAGGGGGTGAAGAGCAGCTGTCAAACTAGTCGGGTTCGAGACGGCGTGAGCCAGCTTGATTTCTTTATTTAATTCTTCAGAACCGTGAAAAAAAAGACTGTCGACTTTGCGGCGAGGATTTATTTTATGTATTAATAACCTGCGTTTTTTTCGCCTCTCGCGGACGCGTGAGAGCAGCGCGCGCGTTTCTCCGTTCTTCTGTCTCTCTGCGGGCGAATGTCGGTGCGACTGAATTTGAAATATTTAACACTTCATGGCTTCGTTTTTTCTACAATTGCGTAAAACTGAGGAGGTTAACGTGCATGTGACTGGTAAATTGTTGCTTTGCTGAAAAAAGAGAACTGCGGGCTCGTTGTAGTTTTTAAAGGATCGCCCTGCAGACGAGTATAAAAGCATTGCTGACTTTTATAGGCCCTGACGTCAGATCTGAAAGAGGAAATGGAATCGGGTTCAGAGCCAATGGGCGCGCTCCATCACTGCTCTCATTTACATACTACAAGAAAACCAAAGTTTCCCAAACAGTAAGTCTTGACTGTTATCCGAGTGCCGAGCCTTTCATTCTGTCGCATTATTATGCATTATTTCCTAAAGACGTTTTTAAAGAAATGTGAAATAATCGACTTTGTTTGTGTTTTTTCACGAGACTGCCAGTTTTTCCAGCTTTTGCATAATTTCAGTTGAAATCGTATTAATGTGAATAGAGTAAGTAGAATAAAATGTCACACGAAAGTAATTTGGTCGAGTTCGTGGTCAGAAACCTGTTTTTACATCTAGTTTTTCCTCTAGTACAATGTGCATGTTGATTTCCCTCTGAAGTGTGTGTCGCTGTGCTCTGGGATCAAACATTAAAACATGTTTTCTGTTAGAGACTATAAGCTGCTTTTTAATTAATGATCTGCATTTATTTTAATTCTAATAATTCTAATTTCTCATAGAAATACGAGAGTGAAAATAAATGCTTCAAATGTTTTAGACTGTTTTTAGCTCCTTGGTTATATTACTGCACAGAGGTACAATTAAACACTTCTATTAATAAACAGGCATCGCCTTCCAAGAGGTAGGCTATCCCTGAAAACACCAGCATATGCTACAGTTTATGAGGTACTGCATTAGTTGTGTGTGAGATTGTGAGATTTTAGCTCCGGAATGCCACTCAGTCCAGTACTGAAACACAACAGTGCCACCTTTCGGAGCAAACTGGAGCTGTCTCTCTCCCCACCTGAGCGCTTATTCAGGGCTAAGGTTCACTCGCCTTCGCCTTTTCAGTAAAAACCTGCAGTTGGTTCATTTTTATATAACATTAATTTGTCTGAACGCAAATTAAACTACAAACAACATCACAGTTTATACTAGGTCCAAAGAGCATCTTTCCTTCCTGCCTGTGTGTAAATAATATAGTGGACAGGACAAATAGACAAAGCATTAAATTGTAATCATATAACAACAAGGTTATTATATGGAAATCTTTGTTATTCAGGCTGCAAAAGCTACAACTCCTACATACTTGGAATAAAACCAAGCCCATATCCAAAACACCAAAATGGAAGCAGGCCATAATTATTCACTGCACGTCAATTTATGTTACTGAGGACTGTTTCATTTCATTAATTACATCACCAAACAAATTCACTTAGGCTTTCAAATGTTGAATTTATTTAGTCCCATCTGACTGCATAACAGCTAAAGCAATGAGAGGAAATACTGAATAATAAAAGCCCTTTTGTCGTGTTTTCGTTTACATCTTGTGGACAGCCAGGGGCGTGTGCATCATTTCCCTGGGGAAGAGATGGTACCAGAATGCACTATGGTAAGAAGGTTAGCCAGCAGAGACAGTGTGATGCTCTGGGATGTTATGCTGGGAATCCTTGGGCACTGGCATTATATGGACATGTACCAACTACATAAACGTTGTCACAGAAAAAAGCACACCCCTTCATGGCAATGGTAGTCAACAGGATAATACTCCCTGCCACACTGCAAATGTTAGGAGTGGTTTGATGAGCAAGAAAAAGTGGTCAGGGTGTTAAATTGGCCTCCAGATTCCCCAGATCTCAATCCGATCGAGCATCAGTGGGATGTGCTGGACAAACAAGACTGATCCATAGAGACCCCACCTCACAACCTAAAGGATTTAAAGGATCTGCTGTTAACATTTTGGTGCCAGATACCACAGCACACCTTCAGAGGCCTTATGGAGTCTATGACTTGACAAATCAGAGCTATTTTGGCCACACAAGGGGACCTACACAACAGGTCTGATGCTTATCAGGCTAAAGACAAGCAAAAATGCACAAAAATATTTGATGTTATATAATTTTTTCCCCTCATGTCAAAAGCAGGTTCAAAACACATTTAGGTGTGTGTCACTGTGATTAAACAAAGAAAATGTTTAGTTGCAGCTCATATGCAACCCATTAATGGAACACAATTTTCTCCTAATAAGAAGTGAACAAATAACCAGAAAAATACCAGGACTAAAAAGAGACCCAAAGCTAAGTAAGTCTTTTTCTATTATGGTTAAATATGTTTATGTGTTTGTTTATGTGGTAATTACTTATGTGGTAATTACCTGTTTCTCCATATTATTAAACTGACTCACATAACAAAGTCTTCATGGATAAGCCAGGTGAATGACAAAGCCATGTGTACGTGCTCACAGTAGTGGCCAGTCTAAAAGAAGCACTTCAGTATTTACTCCCTATAAAGCTTAATTTATTGGGTTGTGGTTCTCACGGGTTAATGGCAAGAGCACTGACATAATACATCATGAATGTAACGATGGTTAAATGGTTAACAGGCCGTGTGCAGTATATTCATTCATTTTCCTTTGCAGGGGTTTCATTTAGGGAACAAACTTTCGAGTAACTAAAAACCCAGTCTCAGTCAGAGTATTGTTATTTCCCTAAAGACTTTGTACAGGGGCAATGAGATACAGTTATATCGTTAGATCAGATAAGACAGGTTGGGCATCAGTAGATGCTTTTGATTTATCAAACAGTCATGGCATTCAGGTGCTTTCTAATAGTACAGTATTAAATTACTGTATTATTATGTACAGCTTATTAGTTTATTTAGTTAGCTCTCACTGAAATTCAGCTGCAAATGTTATGATTATGTTTCTGACTAGATCTGATCTAATGTACATGATTATTTTCTAGTATCTTCTCAGGTTAAATATGGACAGAGTTCATAAGTGCTACAATGAAATGTCTGATCAGTTAAGCTTGCGAGAGAGAGAGAAAGAGAGAGAAAGAGAGAGAGAGCGAGAGAGATTCCTCACATGCAGAATACTACACAAGCTTTGGTCTTTACCAGCTTCCTGCTTCAGCTCATGTGAGCACTTTAACATAGATTTTGTTGATGAGAGATTTTATGACCTTCCTGATATCAACCCCCGGCAAAGACTGATGAATATGGTTGAAAATGATCAAGGCTGCATTCTCAGCAATATCTTCTTAAGCTTTTTCTTAAATTTGTTCTTGAGAAACCTCCTAAGAGAAGTCGATACCAGCTTCATCACGTGCTTAAACCTCAGAATTGTTCACCTAAGAACAAATCCCAAATAAGAAAGCGTTAGTAAATGTCGGGAATCTTTGTGAAAGTGGGTTTTAAGAAGAGATGTCTTCTTAAGAATGGATGGTGAATGAGGTCCAATGTTATGAACCATGGCTCTGTAACAAGACCATGCTGTGGTTTGTCAGTAAGGTCAGTCCACACAGGTGCCAGCCTTCCCACTGTTCGGCGGCAGGTTTTTTACTCACAGTCGCATTCATTGGGTTATTGCTTAGACACAGATGATTATGCTATTGAAGTTTGTTGATTGTCTGAAATAACACAGTGCATCATCTGTGTTACAATGAGAATGAGAGTAAATGAGAGGAAGTAGACCCTCCTCACTGACGAGTGCGGCGTAAACCTGGTCCGTCCCAACTTTAATAAAGTTGTTAAATAAAAGAAATCCACCATTAGTGGGATTATAAGCATTATTATTCATTATACAATCCCAGTGGGTAACTATGTTCATATTCATTATGGAAGCACTATTTAAACCTGTATATTAAATCCTGAAATTACTACAACCCAACAAGATGATTTCAGTGCACTCGTTTAAGCAACATTTAATTATCGACTACTGAAACCGAAATGTTTCTCTGAAAGTATTTTAAGTGTGGTGTGGTTTTTGTAATAGACTGAAAAGAACATATAGGCTATTACAACTTTGGACATAAAAGATGAACAGAGTTCTTTCTAGTTTTATGAATGGAATATAAAATACATACTAAGATTCGCTAAGGTATGCTTCCTCTACATGGAAACAAAGTGTGGTAATTGAGCACTGGCTTCCCTCATTTCAAAGTTAATATTCTCCTTTCACCATCTGGATTTTAATGCACTCCCATTTCATCTGCAGACGCATTTATCTTCACATATCCACTTCTCACTCCCCCTCTCTATCATTTCTTTCACCATCTTCCCATCCCTGTCTCCATGAAGATTTTACTACTCATCCGTTTATGGCACAAAGACTTGAGGAGGGAGGAATGACTTACAGTCACTCCCAGAATGTGTGTGTGTGTGTGTGTGTGTGTGTGTGTGTGTGTGCTGTTCTGTTTCTGCTGTAATATAGAAACCATGATCATTCAAAATCCTTAATGTTATGTTTTAACATTAATGTTAATTATTAATTATTAAATTATTGATT
Organism: Leptodoras nelsoni; assembly: GCA_028566375.1. Classification (NCBI taxonomy): domain Eukaryota; kingdom Metazoa; phylum Chordata; class Actinopteri; order Siluriformes; family Doradidae; genus Leptodoras; species Leptodoras nelsoni. The sequence goes on from JAOVVG010000010.1 coordinate 13,618,027, forward strand.
AATGCCCTTAATGTTATGTTTAGAATTCTAAGCTATGTTGTTCATACTTTCGTCTTTCAGTTACGACTATGCAATGAGGTTGGATACTGAAAAATTCTGCAATGCATAGTATGTAATGCATGTCACACATATTTAATTAGGTCTCATGAATTATTCATCAGCTAATCAAACTCAAAGTCAAAGTTAGTTGGTCCAATGTAATCTTTGTCCAGATTGTCAGATTCTCCATATATCTAAATACCATAACAAAGTGAACATGCTACCAAAAGGCATGACAGATAAATTGTTCACCATATAATCAGAAAACCGAGTTCAAATGCGTGCGATCCATGGCCAGGAACCAAGGTGGTTAAACTGGCCGTGCTCTCTGAGTGGGAAATATGGGATAATCTCCCTCCTCCCACAATCACAGCTACACTAGCCTATCTTTGTTTTGTAAATTTTGAAATGTACCCTGCCCTGTGTTAATATGCATAAAAGCTTTCAGAGAAAGACCAAATTTTTCCTATAACATTGCTGCTCATGTTGTTGCCCTAAAAACACCAATCTGAAGTGTATTTATTTTCTCCCACTTCTGGGAAGCCTGTATAATAACAGACAACTAGCATACAGTAAAAGGTAAACCAGGAAGTCAATTTACACGGCAGGAGCTTCGGTTTCCTCCTTGCATTGAGGAAAGTCATCTGATGCCCTCTAAACACATCTTAAATGTCAGTGGGGAGGCAGAATAAAGTCGGAATCAATTTCCCGACTACTACAAGTTCAAACTCATGTAATTAAACAGACTAAGCTGTGGAAGCACACTGCCTCGGGTTATCTAGCAGGTGCTTAGGAAGGTGATGACACACACACATAAGCACACACGCACCCACACACACACATATACACCTCTCTCTATTCCTCTCTTTTGTTCAAAGATCTTCTAAAGACTGTTAAATTCGCTAATATCGCCAAGGTGGATTTGGCCAAGTGCAAGTGCTCTTCAGTTTAAATTCTGAAAGACTGATGTAGAATACATCTCACTTCTCTAACACACTTACTTTAACTCTAACAGGAATCATCAAGCACTCAGATGTTCAAAGCAGAGAGTCAAAAAGAAGGGCGTTTTAAAAAATATACAGTACAGGCCAAAAGTTTGGACACACCTTCTCAATGCGTTTTCTTTATTTTTATGACTATTTACATTGTAGATTCTCACTGAAGGCATCAAAACTAGTTCATTCATA
>JAOVVG010000010.1:13629233-13640533 GCA_028566375.1 Leptodoras nelsoni
TATGAATGTTGAGAGAGGTAGCATTGTGGCATTTGTGATATGGAACAACAATAGATGCTAAGACTATCAGTAAGTAAAGGCATTTTTGTTACAAAAAAAGTGTAAAATCAAGAGCCACCCAGCCTGGAGTTTGTTTAGGAGCAAGTGCACTTTAGTGTTAGGAAGCATGTGATGTTAAAGGATTTGTGTCCTGCACAGCACTGGAACTACTTGTTCTCATTTCCCCTGACAGGCCATTCCAGAGCTGGATTCTGCTGGAAGTGGTTGCTCTCATGAAGAAATATGGCAGCATGTTCTCTTTCAGACACAAACCACACACACACACACACACACACACACACACACACACGCAGACACACAGATCAGGGAGCATTTTTGAGAGGCACTGTAAAGCTGATAGCAGTGAAATAAAAAATCTTAGCAAAATCTTATGCCTCAAGTTGCACAGGCTACAAAATTCACTCCACAATATGAGATAATGTCAGAGGATTAAGTGGCATTATTTATGAATGATTATAATTTATATTTAAATCAGTATTCAACCTGCTAATACTTCCCTGGCTCTCAATTAGTGCTAAGAGTAAAGCTGGCTGCTTAAGAATCTGTACCAATTTAAGAGATTCAAATCACAATGCTAAGCCGTAATCAGACTTCTCAGAGCCGAGAATTTATCTGCCCTTAGATGCAGAATCGGCAGAGAGCACAATGGCTTTACTCATCTCAACTGATTAAACGTCTTCACTGTACAGCTGGCTGACACTGCTTCATATGCACAGTGCATCATCTAAAAAAGCCACATCAGGACCGAGCACACAACTGTGATTCCAAATTCTACATATAGCAGAACAATGTGCTGTTCTGAAAATCAACTGGTAACACTTCTTAGCCTTTGATGACACCTAATCCATTTGGGGCTTTGAGAAAGTAAGGGAGGCGATGTGAGGAAAAGGAAGAGAATACACACAAAAAGCATCATGTATGCCGAGGACTGTTGTGTTGTGGTGTCTTATTGCTGATTGGCCTGTGTGCTTTAAGCTCTTTAGTTATTGTGGCTAATGAGATGGAAAGAAGGAAAGGGATTATTACAGCCAATAGCCGTGAGTCACAGAAAAGCTTTGAGTACAGTTCTGAACACAGTATTGTATGTTAGATGTTTTGGCAGGGACAGTAAGTACCAGAGAGTTTGGGCTTATTGGAGATAAAGTAGCCCAGTTGAAAAAAAACAATTGCCTTGATCTTTCTTTGAGATAAAACAGTCATGCACAACTGTTTTGGAGATCTTTATAGCCCATTAATTCTGCCATTGGTCAATCATGAATGGTTAAGTAAAAAGAACTGACTCACTATAAGATAGCTCACACTTGACTTCCGTAAGTCATAAAAATAACAGAAGGTTTTTAACTATCCATAAAATCTTGAGAGAGGAGATGTAGAAATTAATTAAATTAGTGCATTCATGGCCACATGACTCTCCTTTATGCTTTCCTTGCTTTTTTGGGTGGATGGATGGGACATTAATAAACCCTGTTAAATATACACTGAATAAAAAATGGCTTATTATCTGTCATAGCCTGAGAATGAGAGGAATTCAGAAGAGCAGTCAGTCAAACAGTACACGACAAACTTTTATACGGCTTTAGATTTTACTCACACTTACGCATAATGAGATCGACGGTACAGTAACCGTTCAAATCTCTTGATGCAAGACACTTTCTGGCAAACTCAGGGGGCGGAGTTTTGTTTACAAATCGAGTGCTGTTATTGGCTGGATATTGAGATGTCGTATATGATGATAAATTTCACACAGGTGTCACCCTCTTGCCCGCAGGTGAGGATTGATGGGATAGCGGAAGGTGATCCATCATCTTGGGCAGGTGGTGCCTTATCGGAATTTCGGAAATCTGTTCCCAATCACACCTACAGGCAGGCAGCCATGTAAGAAACCCCTCCGTACTACCCCCATCTGTATGACGGTCCGGGAAATCAATGTGAAGCATTCAAGGTCAATGCACTGTCAGAGCACTCCCTCTGTACCTTGACGGATAGATTGCTCTCGGAGAGAGTGAGCATGAGGTTGGAACTGACAGCTTCTTTGTGCAGACTGTTAAAGGGACCGTGAGCACTAAGATGTGTGTCACACAGCCAGTCTCCTGTCATTTAAGCAATGAGGCAGCCTTACCAGTGCAACCCTGGGCCAGGCGTGAAGAGTATCGGATAGCTGATCAAAAGCCAGGAGTGCAGCTCCTTGCTCTTTACTCTTATGGATTTACCTGGAAGTCACATTGCACTGATTGACTCCAATGTTATATCTGAATGCAGAGAGCTTCAAACTGAATGACAAAGCTATTGCAGTGATGCCTTGGTCTGAATTTTATGGATTTTTACAGACTACAGACAGGGAAAAATTGTGACCATGCTGTGGGGACATTTTGTTGGCATGTTTGCAGGAACCAATATGGTCCACTTGTCCCTTTTGAATGAAGGGTCACTGCAAATCAGTACATAGTTATTCTAAATGATCAACTAACATCCTATGATGAAATATTTCGATTCTGAATGGATGATCATGTCTCAATCCACAGAGTATGAAAATAATGTAAATCGTATGCTATGAACTTCACAGACACCATATCTCAACTCAATTGACGAGACGAGACGAGGGATTTTGAAACAATGTGTTAGACAGAAATGTTTATCACCATCGACAACACGGCAAGTGAGCAAATACGCTTTGGAATCTATGCCTAGGTACAGTACATTAAAGCTGTTCAGGCTGCTTCCAGTGGCTCAACAACTTACTTTATGCTGTTTTTTCTATAATGTCATCTGTGTGTATCAGTAAAATGTCTCAATTCAAGTAAATCCTTACCCACTCACTTCCTGTGCTGGAAGTCTATGCTGACAGGTTAACTTAATGTAAAAAGTTCAAACCAAAGTGCAAAGTGAAAGAAAATAAATGTTGGCAGTGGACAGCAAGGCATAACACACCGGTATTGAACACCGTGCCTGAATTAAACAGGCTCTTGTTCTCTGCGCCTCTGATTTCTATTAACATGCAGACAGTAGACAGTATACCTGTCCACTCCCTCAGACATACACACTCTGTGTGAAATATACAAAGATCCATCACTGTCAGCTGGATTTCTGCATGCATCACGTGAACAGTCTAATACATATCTATCAAAAAAGAGGCACTGCATTACTTCTAATTATGCTCACTATAATGCCAAGGTCAACCACATGAACACACAGCCTCCGCCAGTTCCACTGTGAGAAACTCATAAGACGGTATTCCCCACACACCTCCTCTTAATTTCTCCCTCCTGTGACCCTTCTTTATTAAACCTGGTGTTTTGGTCAGGAAGGTGACCCTAAGGGCAGAATAAAACCATGCTATTGCTCCTGGTCGTTACTAAATGTAAAGTCTATCAATCTCTAGTTCCTTTCCTCTTCCCTCTTTTCATCGGATTTATGACTGCAGCTAAAATGCTAATGTCCCCCGTCCCACCCTGTCCATATTTCAAAGTCATCACTTCCTGTCCAAACACACGCACACAAACCGAAGAACCAGCACACTTATCCTACCTGATGTATGTTTATAAAATGATGGAATTTCTGCAAAGCATATGTGTTGCTGCAGTTTTCAAAATATATAACAATTTCAAGTGAGTGATTTTTTTTTTCTTTGTAATTCTTACATCGTTGTAAAAAAAAGTGCACAGTGGAGAAGAGGTGTAGTGGTAAGGAAGAGTAGGAAAGAATTCCTTTATGGTACTATATAAATATATTATTAAAATGTAGTATATATATATATATATATACTAATAGAGAATCTGTTGATTCTAATATTTCTACCTGTGATAATCAGTAATAAGGCATGCCCTATAATCATTGTGATTTGACAAAAGCATGCTTGGGAATGGGTTTAATGTCAACTAAAAATATTCTTAGGTGGTTATTTGAAGAGCCCCAATGGAACTGTTGAAACCAAAAATGTAGCTATTTGTAGGCCAAGTTTCATTTTTATGGTCAGGTCAAAAACCAGAGGGTGACAATTTGTGTGGTGTATTTTAAGACTTACACAAAACCACTGAGTGCTCAAGAATGGGCAAATACTTGAGGGATTTACTGAAGAGGTGAAGAGGGAAGTCATCATATTTCCTGAGGTGTTTATATTGAGTGTGGATGAAACTGGACAATTTTCTGCTCCAGTGGCTTGTTTAGTGCAGGCTAAAATAATGTCCATTTAAATTGATGTAATTATACACCCTCCGCACCATTCATAATGCATGTGCTGCATAAATAGAAAAATAAGTAAAGGTTGCATTTTGAAGCTCTTGTAAAATTATTACCCAGTAACATATTCTGTACATTGTGCTCCATATGCTCTCGATCGAAAACTAACAGCTGTCTGTCTTAACCTGGACCAGTCTGCATGTTCAAAATGTTTATAGGGTGCTCTCTTTGCCTTTTATGATTTCCTGGACAACATTTTGGTCTAATTCAAATTTGTTTAAGGTCCAAAAATCCATTTAAATATCACAGCTATACAAATACCCCCAAATATCTCATCTTCATATCATTAATTAGAAATAGAAGAAATATGTATGGATATCACCTTTGCATGCTAGTAGCAAAAGTGCATGCAGATGTCTGAGTGTATAAAACACTTTATTCTTACCAAGACCAATTAGGAACTAAAGCTTACAACGAGTCACCTTGTTACTCTCAGATAATCATAGGTAGAGTCTCGTATATAATATAATATAATATAATATAATATAATATAATATAATATAATATTTCTAATCATTATTTGTAATTATTACTTAAACAAATTATAAACAGAGGCAAACTGAACCTAATTGTTAAGTGTCACTTTACACCTGATTCAGCATGTGACTGCTACACGTCGCATAACGTGCCTTGTAATAAAGCGTTAATTGGAGGGGCATAAGGACTATAGTTCGTGCGACAGCTTTATCAGCTTTAATCCTAATAGCGGCACAGGTCTAATTACATTGCTTGTCTCTATGGTAAGAAGCAAATCTGTCTTGTGACGTGATGCCAGTGGGAACACACAGACACATTCACCATTCACTCAGCAGGACAGAAGTAATAAAAGATGAAGCACAACTGGCCGATCTAAATCTACTGAGATAGACCTCTCCCTTAGGTGATTGCGCTGTGCCTAATGATAGCTTAAAAACGAAGCATTACTCCACAGTATCCTACAAAATAATGGGACGTTAATATTTAGAATATATTTTCAACTATTCCCAGTTGGGTTATAGAACTCAAGAGCTGTAATGCTGAGGCTCTTCAAACAGGCCCCTGCTATTATGGGAGACTCCAAAATTGGAAAAGAGACTGGCTCCTTTAATAATCATCTGAAAGTAATTAACTGCGTATATCAATGGTGCGGCTGTCATATTTGTGTCCACCGGAGCATGAGTGGTGCTAATTCTGAGTTGGTCCCTGCAAAAAAGCCACGCTAGAGGAGGCAAAGCGTTGATTACACTCAGAGGCCTCCACACTCATCAGAGCCACTGCACTCAGATCAACTATTTAGATAGGTTGCCCAACTCAATTCAGCTTAATTCCTGATGAAAAACTGTGCTCCAAGCGGCCATGGATTTGCATTCTTGAAAAATTCATTAAATTACTTCTTTTATAGACTTTTGGTTTTAACATTATTTGATGGAATTGAACTATGTGATTTGCATACAGTTATGTGTATGAAAAATTCCTGCTCAGCTGCCGTGCAGGAGGAGAGAGTATTTTACATTTCAGAGAGTGCAGAAAATAAGGGGTAAAGGAAATAAAGTCGATTATTTTGAGCAAATATTTAGAGGCACCTTTTTATGATAATTATTCCATGAATTATTATTATTAAGAATATTTTTTCCTTATTAAAATACCCATGCCTACTATACTTAAAGCGGAATAAATGACATCACTAAACATGATCACAGAGAATAAGAAGAAATGATTCCTTTCATATCTTCTATGAAAGTACCCTTCATTGTGAATAAAGGTGCATCTTGCAGCCCTGATTCAGTTAAATTAACACCCCGAGAATGAGCGGAGGACAAGAACACTCTGTTCTCATTAGAAATGAGGGAGTCCATAGCAGAGCCATATTTCACTGTCAGCACGCTCCTATTCATAGCTTGGGGTTTAGAGCGAGGCTCAGGCAGGGTCCGGTACAGACCCACCATCACTGCGCACATCCTAGCTCAGGATAAAAGGCTAATCAGGAAGAAAACTTTCGATAATATTAATAGTATTAATAGCATTAGTAGGTGTGATGATAGATTCCAAGGTGCAGGATGCAAAATGCGGAAGCTTTAAGTACACAGCCTCGTTATACCGATTCTTTAATACTATCAGTAGGTGGAGTTACCAGCTATCCCATACTTACTCATAGCTGTCAGGATGAAGAACTTGAGAAATGAGCAAAACCAGGAGTGAATTTCCTTCTCTGTCTGATCGAAAAGATCCATGTATTTTAAATATCGTCTACTACTGATCAATCATTTCGTGACATATTTTCAAAAAGATTGTAAAATATGTACAGCTAAAATACAGTCAGATTGAAACACTTAATTGAATAGGTTGCAAACTATAACAGCGAAGCACTCTGTAACTCTGACGAAGAAGCATGAGTCCCTGAATTCAACACATGCACCACAAAAGGCAATTTCCATAATAGCTCACTACATAATGGATTATGTAGGTCAGTTGAAAGGTGGTGTATTTTTCATAATCAGTTTTAGCTGGGTGGCTTATTCTTTTTTGTTCTGTCAAATACAAAAAAAGGACAGGAATCAAAAATAATAAGCTTAACCTTGGCCTGTAGTAGCTCGTGAACTTCTCACACAGTTATTATAAAGAAAAATGCACACAGAATTTGTTCGCTTCGAAAAGATGCAAATGCGTGCAGTGAGTATGGAACAATCTTGCCAGCGTTATTCAACCAACGTCTTATAAGGCCAAGAATTTACATATAAACATCGCATTCGGTTTCCATCTCTCTGTAAGTTACTTGCATTAAGTAATAAAGTGAATCTACATTTTAAATTGCTGACAAGCGTAAATCAATAACGCAACATGAAGTGTGATTCGTGGAGCCTCAGATCTTGTTCATAACATTTAAATCTACTACTACTACAGTTTACATAACATTAAAGACAATAGACCATATGGAGGCTTTATTCCCCCCACAGCAAGGTTTATTGCACCAAATAAAAGCACAAGTATATGATTTTTATGACACCAGAGATTACCAAAGCTTTTTCATGGCACCCTGGTGGCTGAGAGCATAAATATGACAATCAGAGCTAGGACTACGTGGCTCTATAGCGCACATACGGACGAGGAACGCAGCAGTCGTTATGACCTGGGTGTCGTTAAAAATTTTGATGCAGAGTGTTTTGCTATACAGAGAATCTTCAGTACAGGTGAGCCATCTGTGTATAGGCATCTGCACCAAATGAAATCAGAGCGTCTAATTAAATGTCACTGTTATTAACAGATTGCACATCATCAGTAGCTTTAGTGTTTGTATTTTCAAAATAAAACTCAGCCTGATTTTATAATCAGGTCAAAGGGCAGTGGAAAAGGATAGTTTCAAAGGTTTGTTTCAGGAACGGCTTCAAAGCAGCAGCAACGGCCAAAATCTCAGAGACCTTCAGTTTCATACTTCATGGTTCTTCAGTGGGATGCTGCCATTGCTCCTTTTAACAAATGCTCCTAATGAATATAAAAAGTTATTATGTTGAAGTTACTACATCACCACTTAGAAAGAATGAACCATTTGGCCCTAGGTAGAAACACTCCATGTTTTGATATGATTTCTATGTACAAGTATTTCTTGGTACGTATGGCATGTACACTATGACACAAAACAAACTTAACGCAGCAGGGATGTGCAGATATCTTTAGAGAGCCAGGAGCTTAAATTTAAAAATGGGCACCTGGATCAACTATAGCATAACCTGCTGAACTACAGCAACCACTATTCAAAGAGAATGTAAAAGGGAATCTTATTTAAAAAAAAAAAACATACACATCTTACTTTACACTTTTACACCAGTTTGGCATTTCACAAAATGCATTATTGTAATTATTATTTGTTTAGATTACTTAGTGGCAGATGACTCTCAGGCTGTTAGAGGACAAGGTCAGCTGGGGTAGCATCAGATGAAGTATAGTAGTACAGGCCTAAATATAAAGTGACAACAAGCAAACAGACGACCTGATTGCTTTGAAACCTAAATTAAACTTGCCGTCTCTCAATGCTGCAGCTTAGCCATCTTTGTATAAAATGCGCAAATAGCTCACTTGTTGTGACACGTCAGATATTATACCAGTTCATATTTTAAGTTAGACTGGCAGTTATGGAGAAAAACAACTTATTTACCTTCCTGTTTGCCAGTGTGACTGATTGCTGCTTTTTTTTACTTTCACAGGCATGCATGAGCTGGTGGTTGTGCACTTAATGTCCATTTTTTAGTAGGCCATCATACAGAGGGAGGAGGACATGCAAACAGATAACATAATCCCCATGGCTACCAGAAACATCACCGTTCAGCTTATGAATGGCAGTCAGGAGGGTATTGTTACAAATATTTTTGATAAGGGACACGGGCAAGCAGAAAAAAGAAACAAACAAAGAAACCCCGCTTTGCCAGAACGGACACCATGATCATCGAGGCAAAAAGGGGCAAGCGCTTGAGCACCTAAAGCCCAGCGACACCCGCTACCTGCACATGTATGAACATGTGAAACAGACACTGCTTCACTTGTGTGATGCTGTATTTTCCCACTGTTAGAGTAAAATATTGATAAGCACTATCAGCTGGGAGTGGAGGAAAGCTGGCCGAGCTTCAGCAGGAGTAATAATGCTAAACAGTGTATCTGGCTCGACTCCAGAAATGAGGCCGACCACACGCTGAGGGGACCACATGTTACATCTCACTGAGCCGTCACTCGCAAAACAAGAGGCTTGATACACCAGCTTCAGCAGCCAGAAAACCCTTTACACAAAAACTTGCACACACACTTTTTTTTTTTTTTTTTACATTTACGGACATATTCCTTGGAAATAAAAAACAATGGTGACCTGAAAATTCATCTTTCCTGTCAAAGTGGTGAAACAAAGATAGTAAAGTAAAGAACACATATGCTTATCCAGTTTGTGAAAGTCTCACTGGAGTTATTAATGATCATGTGGCAGATTTTACCGCAGCATAAATTATAAGAGTATGAAATGTATGTTTACTGTTTAGCACATGAAGTGGTTGGTGTTTGAAGAACTGGGTTTGCTTATAATTTGCATGTTTATAGAACCTGGGATGCATGATGAGTGCAGAAGTGTCAGTGCTTTGAGTTATGAATTTGAATTGTATAGTGTGTTAAGTGCTAAAGTCTGACATTTGAGAGTCAGTCATACTATTAATCTGTCTGTGTCTGTGGCACCGCAAAGCCTATTACAAAGCTTTCAGTACATTCTACATACTGCTTTTAAGAATACTTTATATTATATGGCCTTAACATGTAAACTCACTTACAGAATACATTATTTTCAACAACTACACAAAAATAGCCACAAATACAATTGGCATGACACTTGTAAGAAAAAAAAAGCTTTGACTGTCCGAAAATAGCATAACTCAGAGATGAGTCAATGGTAACAGTCACCCTGATTGACTGCTTCACTATTTGACCATTTCCATTTTTTTTCTCCAACAGCAATCTGTTTGAACTGCACCTGCCACTGCAGCACCGTGATCAACATCATTACGGTTTTAACAGACACACTAATGTTGCTAGTTCGTTTGTTGACCTACTTTCTCAAAGCTACCCCTGTATTCAAACCGGATGCATTACATCCTGCTTGCACTTCCAACACAAGATGGCAAATCATTTTTATCATGACGTCATAACACCCAAATCTGCAACTATTTCAGTGAAATTTGGAGGATGGGTATTACCAAAGTGGGGCCATCTATGTGTGATATGCAAACCTCAATCCAATCAAGGTTTATGCATGTACCTCGGCAGTCCATAGACCCTGGAGTCTGTTTTTCCCACAAAATAGTCCCACCTATTGGAAGGCAATACATGATTGCTTGATGCCACTGTCACTTCATGCTTATGGAAATAAAACCAAAATGAATAATGAACTGAGGCTATTACTACAATATTTGCAGGAAAATTTAATATTTGTAATATTTTGTTTTGCAAATACGGCCTTAACTCTCTGAAGGTTTAGAAAGCTCTTCATGTTGCATTTGATATGCATCTGATTAGTTCTGACTGCATTATTGCAACATGCCATTTCAGAGATTAGCTAAATTGAGTTAATATCAGATTTTTCTCTTTGTTGCATTCAGTCCACATCAGGACTTAATAAATATTACATCTTCATATAGTTTACCCTGATAGTGTTTAGCAACATCATTTTCAGTAATGCTCTACTCATAAAGTCTAGACAGCACAAAACATCATCATCAAAAGTGAATTTCTTTGGGTCTCAGCGTGAATGCTTACCTCCCTAACTACATGAGACAGCCCTGCTCTGCAAAAAATGGATTTGCCCCAAGGCCAGTTTAATGCAGGTCGGTCCTCCCTCATAATTAACTTCAGTGTTCATAATCTGCACTTGGGTGCAAAATATCAGCACTACTCAGCTCTGATGGGCCTCAAATTTTCACCCAGGCGTCAAATCGCTTATTGCTTTAAACAAAAAGTCTACAGTGTCCTGAAAAGCAAAACACTAACTATCTTTCATATACACTATCAGCGTTCTTTTTTATTTATTATAATGCTTGTCTTGTTGTTTGTCTTGTGTTAATAACAAAGAATATCATTAATCTTATTAAATACTAACTAAAAAACAAACAAAGTGCAGCTTAGTTAAAGTCAAAAAAAGTAGAACGCAGCTTTAGAACATATGTCTGGGATATTCCATATTTGGATTACATCTCAATCATCAAATAAACACTAAAAAGACAAACTAACACCAAACATAATTTATATCTTTTTTCTTCTGACCTATTGGCCATATTCTTTAGTATTTTCCATCATCTCTTCTGTTGAGGACAACGTCACATTTGTTTCACATTTTTGCAGTCCATTATGAACTTCATTCATTCATTCATTTTCTTGACCGCTTATTCCTTTTTTCCGGGTTTTCAGGGTCACGGGGGAGCCTGGGCCTAGCCGGCAGCATAGGGCACAAGGCAGGAACAACCCTAGACAGGGCGCCAATCCATCGTAGGGCACACACACAC
>JAOVVG010000010.1:13642339-13653061 GCA_028566375.1 Leptodoras nelsoni
GCGTGTATATGTGTGTTTGTGTAAATTCCTCTAAAATGAGAAAATAAAGTGACGTGAGATGGAAAAGTGAAATTATTTCCTTATTCACTGCTTCTTATGACTAATATAATTGGTGTTTGTATTGAGACACTGGCTTATTCTTTGCACGCATTAGCATATTTTCCTACATTAATCATATCTTGATTAGTATTATTTATCTTGTAACTGATGGGGTCATTAGAAGAACAACGTAAACCAATTCTCAGAGCTAAATAAAAATTTGAATCAATAAAGACGTAATTAGGTTACCCATAATCTTTCTCACCCTGCGTAGTATGTCATTTTATTTATTAAGCTTTTTTTTTATGTACTTACTTTATGGTACTGTCCCAGGAAAGCCCTACAGTAACATGCAGAACACAAAGCTGAAACTATACACTCTTGTAATTATATTCCATTAAGCTGCTTCCAATTATAAGGGGAAAATATTAACACTATCAGACACCTTGCCTGCACAGTGAAACTACTTAACACTGAGGAGATAAGCAGCAAAGAGAAAGCTAATATAATCACACTGCTTTTTCCTAGGGAGATAGAAGAGTGTAGAAGTGTCAGGGTAATGAATGAAAGCAGACGTTAAATCCACTGTCTGCCAGCTCCTCTCCTCCAAACCAGCCAACGTGTTGACACATTTTTCCCCGGCACCATTTAGAGGGAGCTGGCATCATTAATTGATAGTATTGCCAGTAAATTGGCAACAATGAAAAGACAAATTATGCGCAGGGAAAGTGGTATAGAGGGAGGATTTACAGTATTTGAATAATTTAGACCCCCGTGGTTAATTTGACAGGATTGTTATTCTCGGGTAAGGCCCTGCTGCTTGAGGAATGAACGTCATGCGATGGGCCCGACTGCTTCAGTAATCAGCCTCTCTGCCAGTCAATAAAGGCGCGCATGCTGCAAATGAATCTGTAAATGTGGTTAAGGGCTGGAAATATTTAGAAAGGAAGGAAGGATGCATAAAAGAAAGCGAAAGAGAGACAGGGAGAGACAGTAGTTATAGAGTAGATTCAATTAAGCCTGTTAACCCTGTCCCGTTGAGCTTTTTACAGGGGTTTGAAATATATGAGTGGTATGTATCTGTATTTCTAGACCTTTTATTATAACAGGGAAAGAACCGTTAATCTGGGTCAATCCTACCATATTATATCTTAAACATCCTGTCTCTTCAAAGGTATAAGAAAGGCCTTTTAATAACGCTTTTTAGAATATACTTCTAATATTCTTTTATATATATTTTTTAATGACTCCCTTGTAGCATTTGTCATTTACATTGTGACTCAACTGAACATTTGGGCTTTTAGACAGAGACTCAGAAATGGTTTCTATATTGTTTTTCAGTCTACTTACACTCCAATTTAAGACCATTAAATGGTTTTATGGAAGTCATAAACGCAGTTATTCTCATAGCTAAGTTCTTTATTCCCAAATGTAAATGGAGTAATACATGTCCTGCTTTTGTCTCTTTTAATGCAGAATTTCAAGAGTACTTATCTGCTTTGGGGTTTTTTTTGCATAATATATATGCCCTAAATATTCTTAAGGTGTACAGTGTCTTTGCTTGATTTTAATTATTTTCCATTTACTTCCTTTTTTGTCTTGTAATGTCCATTAATATCAGTTCCTGCTACTTGTAAGCCACTGGTATGGCTTTTCTCGAGCTTGCTTAATAGTTGTTTGCAAAATAATTTTCGGATTTTTAATCCAACTATTTGCCAGGAAAAAAAACTAGAGACAATTGTCTCTAAATTCAAAATAACAAAACTGACTGTATGGCATCAGCATAATAGGAAGGTTTTGTACAGTATAAACTATATATCAAATATGTATAGAAGTCTATCCTAGTTCTGTCCTCAGAAGCATTTACCTATTCAAATCAACACACCACGGACAGCATCAGCTTAAAAATCCTAACCACTTCAATTTGTCAAAACACAAACAAAGTATTAACATGCTTTAACTAAGCAATTAGGAGACAGGAGTGGCACAATTCTGCCAATTTGCCACTTTCCAAACCCACACAGACCAAGTGAGTGTAGATTTTGAGGATCATTTCACTATGTCAGGGCACTTGACAGCGCGGGTCTCCCAATCTGTCCCCTTTAGCACTACCAAGGGACCTTCGTGGAGAAGGACGGGGCGAGGGCCCTGGAAATCGCACCTCTTGCTTTGTGCACACTTTCCATTTCAAGGGCTATTTATCTAATAATGTCCCTGCCTTCCTGGCTCTCTCTCAGCCTCTGCCTACTGCACTGACTCTGTCTCTGGCTGGCACCTTTAATTATTTCATGCCTAGGAGACAAGTTATAAGCAGAAGTGGCAGGTCAGGTTGTCCCTGACAGCTGGAGATTATTAAAGTTAAAAAAAAAGGGACTGGAGTGCTGTAACAGGTATCCACACCCGCTCAGCCCCCCCAGCAATGCAAACACTTCACTGTTGTGTAGGAAAATGATGCCGACACCCTAATTTATTTACAGGGAGAATTCATAAAGGAGCATATGCAGCGCTGTGTCTCACACTCACACACCCACACACACACACAACTATACACAGGAATAAAAATGGGAGGGAGAGCTCCTCAAAAGCGACAAGGGGTTTGGGAGTAATAGAAACATACCTAGGGAGTAGCCTACTGTGAGGAAGACAAACTTCACTTTCCACCACCACTGCCTTCAGTAAACGCAAACACACATGGCCATGCAGAAGGCTGCTTCATTAGAGCTGTGTTTTTGGTACCAGTCAACCCCCTGGTGGCTCTGGCAACAGCTCGGTTCGATGCTGTCAGAAATAGCAACAAAAGTGATTGTAGCATTTCCTGTAGTTAGGCCAGATTGAAGAAGTGTACACACGGATCATAAATTTTGAATTCCTGTCCCATCGGTGCCTGTGGAACAATCTGCACCTAATGACAAGCATGCTAAAAAATAAAATAATAAAAAGAACCTTTAAAAAGAGTGAAACCAGACCAACAGGACAGCAAGTGTTGTCCAGTCCTGAATAAATATATTAAAAAAAAATCACTGACACCTAAATTACAGTATTTAGCATTTGGTATACAGTATTTGGCAAACAATTTCTGAATGTGAGTTAAAAGTTAAACAATTAATCAGATGAAAGAAGGGGGGGGGGGGGCTTTGATGACAGACTCACCGATCACCTATTTCCACTGTTAAATTCTGCATGTAAGTCATTCACACAAATGAAATCCTTCTCAGATTTGTTATATTGTTATAATTGTAATCTTACTGCAAAAGCGTAAATATTTTATTGTGTTTATAACAGACAACTCCGCTCCATTCAGTCCACGTGAGCTGTTCTATCCTGTGTGCTGTATTGAATGTTCTGTGCACATGCAGAAACCTGATTTACATCTGCAAAATTTTAAATGAGCAGTTTTTTACATTTTTTTTTGCAAAAACACAATGCAAAATATTGCCAATATGTTTTGCAACGAATACAAAAATCCAGTGTTTAGAGCAGAGGCAGAATTCTAGGTTTGTTCCACAGAATGCAATTGGATTAACTATAATTTAGCGTTATGGAGTGCTGTTCAATAGGTTTCGCACTGCCTTTAATGAGCTGCCATTACTACAATGCAAATCTTTTTGTTTCTCAAGCAAGCCCCCGCTCACATCACTATATTTAATTCCCTGCAGTTGGCTAATATCATTGCCTCCAGTCCAGCCCCATTGATTTAGGCATGCGTTGAAGTTATTACAGTGAAAAAATAAAGCATCATCTCTGTCCATTCATTTTCCTCTTGTGCTATAAAGAGCTAACCTAATTTAGCTCAACTGTGCATTTAATGTGGCAGTGAAAGCCCTTTATTAGAGCAGTTTGGTTCACATACACAGATAGGTGGTAGAAATACACAGGGGATAAGAATAGGACCAGAAATATCTATGTTTAATTGTTTAAAAGCCTTTTGCAAATATATGGGTTGCTTATTATCTAGCATCAGTGAGAATTGAAAAATTTCTTCATCATATCTAGATATTTTATTCATACCCGTCCAGAATACAGTGTCCACAATGTAATGTTACTCACATTTAACATATACCCTTGTTATTAGGGGTGAGTATAAAGAGTTTACATTTATGCATAGCTCTTCTATCTAAAGATTCCTCTTTTATGCAGTTAACCTAAGAAACATCATATCACTGAAGCTACTACTGTAAGAACGTGCGTATTATTAACAGTAATGTGGATTAGCAGTAATATTAACTATATGCTAAATCACAGTTCAGTGTGATATTTTACACAGCTCATTTTCTGCAATCTGTGCCTTGGCATAGTTTTATTCTATTCTTATATATTATATGCACTCTCCAGTTCTGTCCTTTGCTTTTTATATAATCTATTGTGTAATGCTCTGTATTATTCTGTGGTGTTCAGGGATTGTGTTTGATTTTGCACATTTCACTACATTTATATTGCACTATTATACTGTTTTATACTGTTTCTGCACAATATACATAAACACATGCTGTGTATTTGTACAGAATAGTATTTGACAGCTGGACGAGACGGGAACCTGGTTGAAAGTGCGTCCTTGGCAGTGTTGAGAAGCACGGGCACAGCGGAGAGCTTAACTAACCCTCACTTTCCTTCAATCAGCCATCATCTCCCTCCCTGTCTGTGGAAGCAGCTCACATGGTGAGCCGACAATTGGAGCACTAAGCCACACCGGACTGTCCAATTACATCTAATTGTTATCAGTAGGGGGGTGATGGAAATCGGGGAAAGAAGATGGGGGCATTTTGTTGCTGTCCTGCTTGACAGCATCGCTTATCTCACACAGCTTCTGTCATTTTCCACACAGCCCTGAACGGATCTCTTCCCAACACACACACACACACACACACACACACACACAAAATCATATTATTTCACCATCCACCCCAATCCAACTCCTATAAACTCCTTTGTCCATTGTGCTGAGGTTTTAACCGTAACTGAGCAACCTGATCTCCTGAGAAAGCCATACGAATTCAAGCGAGCCTGTAAGATGTAGTTGGACTCTGTTTAATGTCATACAAATGATTACAAAAATAAGGGGAACAAGAACATTACCCCTAGCCAAAACCTAACCTTAAGCTTCATGCCAGATAAACTGCTTAGTTGCTGAAAATACAGTTACATTTCAGAGTTTCTATACAGATACAGGCTGCTATGACTGTACAGCTCTTCCTCAGCTACACCACATAATCCATCTAATACTGTTCTGTTGAACTGTCTAGTTTGTGTGCACTGTCCTAGCGTTTATTGTCCTTTGGCACACATCTCACACTATCACGTATTTGTAATTTGTAATTATTATGAATTTTCCCAAAGTTAAGACCTTACTGTCATCCATTAAACTGTAAGAACTATATTATACTATATTCTGAGAGTGTTCAGAACCTGTCACATTATTAGACGCTGCACACAGTGTGTGCTGGGAAAAGTTCCAAACAGATTCAAACTCTCTGTCTTTAAATACGTTTCCCCTTAGGTAACATACTTCTACTGAATAATAAAGTAAATCAGCACAGCAGGTCAGGCTCCAGAAAAAAAATGAAAAAGAAAAACAGAGGTTTGGTTGTGTAAGGCTTTTTACGTAATGTGATTGAGTTTGAGTTAAAATGAGTTTCTGCCTTACAGCTCTACGGTCACCGGTGCAACCCTGTACTCGAGTTACTGTCTGATACTGTAGAGTGTGACATGTTCTCCCTCTGTCCATGTGGGTTTCTTCCATATTCTCCTGGTTCCTCCCAACTCCTAAAAATCAAGCCTTTAAGGATGGTTATGGCAGAAATTACCCAAGTATTTCTTATAATTACAAAGATGTCCATTCTGCCCATTTTGTGCAATGATATCCATTACTCTGCCTTCTACAAAGGAGAATGGGGAATAATATAAAGGGAATGGCAACAAGTAAAAAAATGAATAAATGAAAGCCTTTCTTTCAAAATGATACAAAATGGAGGGGCGAACTGAGAACATCTGAGAAACACTGTGGAGTGGTGAAAACTACAAGCCCAACATAACTGAGTTTTGGCCAAAGCACCCTAGAGAAGTGAATGATTGACATCAACTTATGGGTATTAAACCTGTAGCACATCTGTACTATCGGCTGTAGAAAATGATAGGCACAGTTGGTGATCTCTCCCACACACACACACACACAAAACATCTGCTAAGCACCTGACAGCTCTTTGCGAACAGAAAAAGTAAACCAGACTAAGGAGAAAACTGCTACAGTCTGCTTTAAGACAAACCCAAAGCCTAAAACGCTCGAGCTTCTACAAGCCCTTAAGTTAATGTCACCCGGCATTAGAAGTAGCGCTGTCTTAATCCAATAAAAAATGAAGCTGTGTTGTAAATTAACGATTCAATTAATTAGCCAAAACAATTAGCGTATCAAAGTGCAGCTGGATTCCCCACTCGCTCAGAGGGCATTTCATGTTTAAGCAGCTCTGTCATTCCCGACGATGATGAGTGTGGGAGCTGTCAAATTAAATCAGCCTAATCTAGCACATCCGTAGTATCTGAACACAGCGCAAGCACTGCCTTTTCAGCGTAGTGGGATATATTAAAGCAATTGGGAGTTTTAATGCTTCTCTTTGCTGCTTATTAGACCTTTGACCTTTATGTTATTAGTTATTTTTATTTTATTCACACACATCCTTTTTGAGTGGTCTAAACACAGGCCAAGATGGCATAAACAAGAATTTGCCTCACAATCTATGCATGACGTGATCATGCATACACCCAGGCTAAATTTGTGACTTAATAATTAGGTTAAATATTTAGTCTAGATATATTAGGAAACCCTGAAACGTCTGGACCAACACGGCACCCACGCTTCGGGTTTAAAGAGACGGCGTGTCCACAAATGAGTGTAAAGCAGATGGACTTCTCTGGGAGGTCGTCACATGCAGCTAACTGATTAGGCCTGGTAGGAAAGTGACATAGCATTGAGTATGTCTTCAATAGGTCAGCTCCTTCTCTCCTCTCCTATTTTCATCATAGCTTCCCTGATGCCGGGATCAATTCACTTCTTATACATACATTTCCATACACTTAATGGATCGTTTCTTAATCAAGCACAGTGACGAAGAACGGCTTGGACATTCAATTCAATAAAACACAGGAGATTATCAAGCTGTTGCATTACACCTAGATGGATTTTGATCTTCAGGGTGTGCATGGTGGACTGAAATTAAATGAAATTGCTTCATGATCATGATCATGTGTCATCTTCTAAAAAAAATCATGGAAAAAAATTGCTGAATAATTTTTTTGTTAATTTGGGAAATGCTCAAAATGTCACAGCAAGGTCACCTCAAGTCTCAAGCAAGTAACACACACATGAAGCAGAGGAGCAGAACTAAACACACACACACACACACACACACACACACACACAAATACACAAACACACAGTTACTATAAGGGCAGAGACAAAAGCCAAGCCCAGAATGAGAGAATGTGAGTGAGGAAGCATGAGTGAGTGGACAGCTCACCACCACTGCTATTTATCCTGAGCTAAATTCAATAACAGGAACCATATATATAAGAGAGAGAGGAAATAACACGGCAACCCCCAAGACTTATCAGGGAATGGGAACTCATTGTTGCGCTTATCTTTTCAATGATGTGCTATTTCCAGTGGGTAATGACTTATGGCTCTCCCCTGCTCTTTCACTTTCTCCCTCTCTCTCTCATGTCAGCCTGCTTGTGCTGCTAACAAGTGAGGGTTCGATGTTACACAGAATCACCCAACTGAATCAGGTGAAGTAGTGAAAACAAAGCTGCTGGAGGACTCACTGTCCTTCACCTGGATAGTGCACTAATCCCACAAACCTCCTAAAACATAGCCTGCTTCAAAACTTGTAGAAAAAAGACTCTTTAGTTATTAACAGTTTGCATTAGTAGGACAATGCTAAAAAAAATCTGGTTTGTTTTTAAATGAATCTTATTTAAAGCAGTTCAGTTTGGCAGTGCTTGCAGACACTAAATATCTTCATTATAAATGCTATTGGAGAGATGTTTTAGCCATTAACAATCTATTATATATGCAGTAGAAAGGTAGACTTTATGTTTAAAAAGATATGGTTGTGTTTTGGTTAGTGGGATTAAGGTCAGATTAAGGTCAGGGTTAGATTTAGGTCTAGGCATAACATTAATTAGATGCACTAATAATTATATCAATGGAAGGTCCTCAGATAGATTGGAATATCTGATCGCTTTGACCTTGTGGGAACATATGACTGGTCCCCACAAAGAATGCTTTTTTTTAACAAAAGAATCAAACAAAAATCACTGAGGTTAAAGTTAAAGTTAGGGTTAGGCATAGCTTTAATTAGCTGCATTAATAATTATGTCAGTTGAAAATCCTCACAAGTATAGCAAGACAATTGTGTGTGTGTCTGTGTGTGTGTGTGTGTGTGTGTGTGTGTGTGTGTATGTGTGTAAGCACAGACAGAGATGACAAAAGGATTTTCCAGGAAACTCAGAGCATCAGACAGATGAGACACCACTTCTCTCTCTGCTAATTACCCCTGACAATGTTGCTGTTTAATTTTCTATTTATATGTATCAAAGCAAATAGGCCTGATCTACTCCAGTCTGTCACTGAGGCTTTATCAATCACATCAGCAGCTAGAAATTGGCTGTCTTGTATTGTACTCCAGTCCCAAAGAGGGGAAAAAAAGAAGTTTATCAGCTTGAGCTCTTGTGACGGCTCCATGACAGCATCCGCTGACATTATCCAATTCACCTACAATTACCATTTTGTTAACTACAGTACATAAATAAGAGGCGTTTTACTTCTAAATAAGTTGAGCTTATTTCATTTGGAAATCTTTCACTGATGAGGTAATACGATGTTACTCTCTATCCCACATATAACACTGAGGGCTTGCGTTAGAGCACGAGGAAGGAGGAATCAGACATATACATGAACTAGCAGCATCTGTCATTCTCTGCTCCATCAGTGTCTGCGCCCTTCTCCAACTGTGTCTCACATCAAACATGTACACGGGCTGTTTCTCGGGTCATTACATAAAATTGAATGTCTTTAGTTTTGTGTAATAAATCAATACATTGTGACAACATGACATGGCTAAATGGGGGAAATTCCACCAATATACAGGATGACACAAGTACAACTTATTGCACCTAACAAGCCCATACACACAACCTCACACACAAATGTCTATATTGTACATGATGTCACACAAGTGTCACTGTCATGGGTGACATGTCCTGCTACAGTGCTGTCAGTATCTCTCTCTTTCTCTCTCTCTCTCTCTCTGCCCTCTTCTCTCATTCCCTCTCTCACTCTCACACACACTGCTGACTGACAGACAGACAGCTCGCTGTACCTCAGGATGAGTGAGAGTGTCGGGCCAATCAGGCAGGACAGCAGTCATTGTGTCACTCATGCTCAGTCTCTCACCTGGCCGAGTCCTGCTTTAACCTTCCTGGAGACACGGGTTAAACAAGCATGTTGGGTTAAGCTACCTGTCACACACACACACACACACGCACACTACTGCTCCCCTACATACACATACACACACACACACACACACACACACACCCTGACAGAGACTAACTACAGGTCGCAGACTCATGTAGACCCACATGAATTAGAGAAGCAGAATTCATTTTGTGACACACATGCCATGTGCAACATCTCAAGCATTTCCAACTGCAATACAGGATCTTCTGAAATGAATGAGCATTTATTGGAGTTAATAAAGGTAGCCCAGGCAGAAGGGGTCTGGCGCTAATACAGGAGAATTCAATCACAATCTGTATATGATTTTAATCTGATTATTTATATGGTCAATAGTCTAGAATTAATGGCGCCCTACAAGGGAGTGGACAAAACCTTTTGTATAAATATATTTGTATATTTATATTTTTGTATAAATCAATTTAGAGAACTCTTCTGCTAATAAAATGATCATCACAGGTTTTAATAGTAGTATTTTAAATAAAAAAACGTGTGGCAAAATTAATCATATACAGCACTTATAGATTGAATATACTGTAATTTAATAAACATAATAAAAATGGATTGCTTTATACTGGCGCTTTTGCCTAAATATGCATGCACACACATCATTTATGATATGCCTTTGTCAATCATTATCATGGGGAAAAACAGGGTGCTTTCAAAACAAAGAAGACACATTTTCAGATAATAGATATTAAAGCAGCACAATACCTCTAAACAGGTGAAGAGGAAAAGTTGAACTGATTGTACAGCTCCCGGGGTTGTGAAGAAAATAATATTATGCTATTCTAACTACTACATAACTCTTATGCTCCATTTCTATGAAGAGTCTTGACAATTAACTCCTAAAAATTGTAAAATAATCTGAATATGAACACGACCAACCAACAGTTACCAAATACTGTGTTAAAATAAAGCTATGTAGCATCACATAGTACATAAATTCAATTTCATAATATTACTCACGGGCAACACGGTGGCTGGGTGGGTAGCACAGTCGCCTTGAAGCAAGAAGCAAGAAGGTCCCGGGTTCGATCCCCGGGTGGGGTGGTCTGGGTCCTTTCTGTGTGGAGTCTGCATGTCCTCCTTGTGTCAGTGTGGGTTTACTCCAGGTACTCCGGTTTCCTCCCACAGTCCAAAGACATGCACATTAGGTTGATTGGTGTCTCTAA
>JAOVVG010000010.1:13653251-13664037 GCA_028566375.1 Leptodoras nelsoni
TGTCTCTAAAGTGGCCCTAGTGTGTGTGTGTGTGTGTGTGTGTGTGTGTGTGTGTGTGTGTGTGTGTGTGTGTGTGCGCGCCCTACAATGGATTGGCGCCCTGGGTTGAAAAGGAATAAGCAGTTAAGAAAATGAATGAATGAATGAATATTACTCGCTACATGTAAATTGCATGCATACCTTACAGTCCATAGGTGGACTGTATACAGGCATTTATTAAGGAAACAACAGATCCGGCTAAGCTAGTTATATTCAGCAGGGACTATGAGCCGCTACAGAGTGTCCGGCGATTTCACCCTTTTTTCTCAGCGAGGTAAAATGATCTAAACTCCAAAACACATTGATCTCTGTGGCACTGAGAAACGTACTGATGAAGCAGGGTGTATTAAAAAATCCTCTCAATACCCAACCTCCAGCCTGTTCTAGAGTCTGACATTGAAAAAGGAGACACTTTTATATGATTATATATTATTCCATTGCCCTGGCACTCAGAATATTTAACACTGCTTTTGTAGTTTCAAATGTTACATTTTGTGGCTGAATTATGTTCCAGGGTTGAGAGGGAGATTTTATTTCCTGTGATCAATCTGGGGTGAATTTGGGTGCTTTTATTGAATAAGTGTTAAGTCATGTAGGGGCCAGTGGCAGCTCTTTAGACTGAGCTGATAGGTGCTGATGGGTGAGAGAGGGATGATGGAGTAGAGGTCTGTGGGAAACTTTATGGCTCCGCTTCATTTAAAATTAAAACGGCTGCCACACTCAGCCCATCCGTGAATCAAAAGGGCAAAACCGGCCACTCTGACCTGTCTCGCAGGAAGATGGATGAGCAGCCTGTCCGTCCGCCTCACTTTGCCTGCCTGCGTGTGTACATGAACGTGCACGTGTGTGAGAAAGAGCTGTAGAGTAATGGAAATAACTCATCTGTCAGGTTTCGTTATGTAACATACTAATTAAAAGTTATTTGTGAAAATATTTTATGGCGCACGTTAGAAAAACAGATGCATGGTTACAGCTACGCTGAATTGTTTAACTTCTAATTATTTCCGTCCTGCCTTTCCTCGTTAAAGCTAGCAGCTAATTCCCTATCCTAGCACAAACATGCTAAAAAGCCTTTGAGCACTTCAATGATCAAAGCCTGCCACTTGTTTGAGCAGAGTGATACAAAGTCATTAGAAATGCATATAACAGGACAACTACTGCATATTAATGACACTCACAAGCCAATTAATCATTAAGGCATCAATATCTAATTTGCATAAAATTATTCTCTTTTAGGAGTCTATGTTAGAGGTGACAAGGTGAACTCATCGATAATGCAAATGACCCAGCAGGTAACAGACAGAGTCAACAAAGAAGAAAAAGACAGAGGGAAGTTTTAGGGTAAGACTTTGAAATCCACATCATCTCCTCACACACATGATGTGAGGCGAACTGAAAGTCAAATCCAAGCTGCAGTGAGGACAAAACATAGAATGACCCCTATTTAAGAATGCTGTGCCTTTTTAACACGGGCCTGCCTTTGCTACATTTTCATTCTCTTGTACGTTTCCGGCCCATTCCAGCTGTAAAAAGCTTGCAGTTTATTAACAAACATGACAAGGGTTTCCCAAGTTCACGACTTCTCATTGATTAGCCCTCTACCCTGCAATATCATCTTCCGTTCTGCTGTTAGCCAATCCACTCCCTGCAGTAAGCCCTATCGATCTGTGTGACATATCAGACAGCAAACAAGCCGCACAAACTCCTTCTTGGAACGTAGCCTGTAATAGTGTAGAGTGGCAGCAATCTAAATTATAGCTTAAATTAATGCACATTAATTAATACACATGGAAAACACTATACATACACTCACTGGCCACTTTATAAGGAACACCATACTAATACTGGGTAGGACCCTATTACCCCTAAAGTTTTGGCAGGAAATATTCCTTTGTGGTTTTAGCCCATGTTGATCTGATCACATCACATAATTACTGCATATTTGTCTGCTACATGTAGAAATGTCTTCTATTGAACACTGAACTTACTGGAAACTGTTTGCCTTCATGACGTGATGCATTATCATGCTGGAAGTAGCGGTTATAAGGATTAGAAATGATCCCTGAAGGGCTAAAGGGATGGGTGTGGTCAGCAGAAATACTCAGATAGGCTGTGGCATTCAAATGATGCTCAGCTGGTCTCAAGGGGAGTAAAGTGTGCCAAGAAAGCATTTCCCAAACAATTACACCACCACTAGCAGTCATAACTGTTGCCACAAGGCAGGATTAATTCATGTTCATGGAGTGACTGCTGTTGAATCAGACCCTGCCCTGTCCATGTCAGGGCAGAAATCAGGATCGTCGGAACACAGAAGTTTTTATATCATTCTATGTAAACTCTAGAGACTGCTATGTGTGAAAATCACAGATAAGTAGTTTCTGAAATACTCAAACTATCCCGCCCAGTATCGGTAATCACGCCACTATCAAAGTCACAAAGATAATTGATAACTGAATGAATAAATTAGTGTGCATGTGTATCTAATAAAGTGGTCACTAAGTATAGATTCATTATTGTGCATTATTGTGCTTCAAATATAAGTCCTGTTTTTCCTGATCTATGGGACGCAAGCCAAAACCAAGATAACACGCACACGCACTTGACCTTGTTGGTTGTTCTGTAGCACTCCCTCTTATTTCCGGCTTTCTCAACTGCAGCTGCCACATCATTAGAATCAGACTTCTTGCTTACAGCATCAGTCTCCTATGAGCTGTGCTGCTTTCACACACTGTAGTTCTCTCACTTCTCAAACCAGGTCAGGAGTGTCTCATCCCCCATTGAGTCTCCATCCGCATTTAGCTCTTTTGCTGCTTAGAACCTTCCTAAAGGACTGTCATTTTGAAAAAGAAAACTTTATAATGTAATAAAAATGAAAGTGATTAGCGCGAGCCACTTCGCAAGGAGAGAAACGGTGAAGATATATAACAAGGTATTAATTCTCTCCCATTACAGATGGTTCAGCTCTCCTGACAACTGGTGCCCATTTGTGGTCCAATTAAAATGCATAATTATGCTAATTAAGCTGCAATTATGTGTTAATTCTTCTTCTCTCTCTGTAATTTCTGATGGGACAGCAATTGGGAATTATGGCCCAGTTCTTGTAAGGCTTTTTGTAAGCTTTACAACAAAAATATTTTGGTTTTGTTTGTATTTGTTTTGCTGGTATCTTTGGTTTCACTCCTGCATAATAATTGTAACTGACCGCTGAGACTCATTTTAAATTTAGTATACACTCACCAAACACTTTATTAGGAGCACTGGGACACCTACTCATTCACGCAGAAATCTAAGTCACGTCAACCATCAGAACAGGGGAAAATGTGATCTCAGTGATTTTGACTGTGGCATGATTATTGCTGGCAGAAAGACTGCTGGTCTCCTAGGATTTTAACACACAACAGTCTCTAGAGTTTGCACACAATGGTGCAATAAAAAAAAACTCCAGTGAGCAGCAGGTCTGTGCACAGAAACGACATGTTGATGAGAGAGGTCAGAGGAGAATGGCTAGACTGATTCAAACTGACAGAAAGGCTACAGTAACTCAAATAACTACTCATTACAAACATGCTGAGCAGAAAAGCATCTCAGAGCGCACAACCCTGGGGCAGATGGGCTCCAACAGCAAAAGACCACATCAAGCCATGAACAGGAATCTGAGGCTACAGTAAGGCACAGGCTTGGCACGTACTGGGGCTCATATGCATACCTTTATAGCCATAATCTAACCATCTCATAATGCTTCCTCACAGCAAGAGCCATGTTACAAGGCTAAACTGGTTCCATGAAATCTCCCAAGTCACTAGATCTGAATCCAGTAGAGCACCTTTGGGATGTGCTAGAACAGGAGATTTGCAGCATGAATGTGTAGCTTACAAATCTGCAGCATATGACATAATGAAGTCAACATGGGCTAGAATCTCAAAGGAAGGTTTCAACACTTTGTGGAATCTTTCTTTTATGCCTCAAAGAAATGAGGCTGTTCTGAGAGCAAAGATGGCTTGTACCCTGTATTGGTGTTTATATTTGAGTTTAAACTAAGCGATTGTTTATTCAGGTTTAAGGTATATGATAACTTCAATCATGATTTAGTTTGTTCAATTCATTGATTTGTTCATTGTTTAATATTATGGAAATTAGCAGCATACAAATGTGTGCCTTCTACTGATTGCAACAGAGGTACTTTGTTAAGCAACATGAGTTTATTTGCATGACAATTATACACCAAATGAAGCAATCTGGTGGTGGGAAACACTAATGAACAGTGTACATGTTTAATTAAAGGCAATTCATGTACAACTTTAATTAGAAACTACAACAATTACATCTCAGATGAGCAGTGAATTGAATACCCGGGCCACGTGTAAATGTCTGTCTATGTGCTGATATGACTGCTGATAAGAGACAAGGAGGCTCGGCACCCTATGAGTTCAATAAGACAGGAATGAAAAAGACATCTGTGCCCAATCACAGGATGCTTGTTACATGAGTAACCAATCAGCTCTACCCTCATTATTGGCCCTTAAGCAGCCATAAAGACTATATCAGCTTCCTACAATAAACCCCCTTCAGTTTGCTCTCACAGAGTTGCCACCATGTGTTTTAAATTAAGACGGTTTTGGCATTTTACTTTACAGCCATATTTAAAATGCAATGTTGGACCCCACCCCTAGTGTTATTTAATATTATAACAATAAAATTATATGTTACCTCTGATATCACAGTTTCATTTAATCAGGGTGTCCCAGCAGAAGAAAGCATGAATGCATGCACACAGCCAGTGATTTTTATTAATGGGTTTTTAAATGAATAGAACTTCTCTCATGGAATCTGATCCAAAAAATGACAACAGTAGTATACCCTAAATTACGCTGCAGGCCTTTACTGTTAAACCCTGCAATATAAAAATAATTAAGTGCAGTGCTAAGTAAGTGTGGAATCCCTGCCAAAATGTAATTAGAGATTCATCCAGTCATATATATCAAACTTAGTGCATGTCAACAGGGGGGCCATGCATCAGGACAAGAGAGAGAAGCTTCCGGACTCCTTCCCATACACTCAAGCAAGGCTGTGAATTAGAGCCTGCAGGTCAAGCACTAGAATTAAGGGATCATAATTAAAGCTGGTGATGTTTAGCACCTGGTTTTGCTCATTGATAATGGATTTCCCTTATGGGAAAGCCCTCAGTGCTTTCATTAATGGGCTCTTCTAGAATAAATACCAACTCAACACAGTATTTCCGAGCACTGACAAACCGCATGCATCATTGCAAAAATTAAAAACAGAGCTATACTAGCTTATAAACTCAACTTGCAAAAAAAAAAAAAAAAAAAACTACACCAAATAATGATAATTTGCTGGATCTGTTGGTGGTTAAAGTGTGATGCTGATGTCTTACACATGGGTTCAGTTCATGTCGAGACAAATTCATGCTACAACATGATTCTGTGAGGTGAAGTCTAAGCAATTATGCCATTAGTTGGACACCAAGGAGTGTCCCAAACCTCTCTGAACCTCCTTTACATGTTTGCTATCCAATACAGATTGTAGTAATGGGTCAGATAGGATTTGATCCAGATACATTTGGCCATTACACAACTTTTTATTTTTTTGTCAGCCAAACAATTCATCATAGAGATTAAATTATACCACAAGTAGCCGTGTGTCTTCTAGAAGAAAGTGTTTTGTATTGTTGTCCTTATTTAAAAAAACAGTGAATTGTCATGAAGGGCCATGCAATTACTGCAAGTGTCTCTGCAGTCCTAGAGTTTGAGTGTACCAAAGCTGATGCCATGAGGAGCCACGCTTCTCCCAGAGAAAGAAAGCCAGAGAGAAAAGACAGACAGTCAGAGAGGTCAGTCTGTCTCCTGGGGAAGCTGGACATACAGTAATACAGTAATAATGAGCCCTGGAGAGAGAGCTGGGCTGAGCCATGAACCATGCCCACAGGTGCTGATCATAATAACTGCCCCAGGGAACACTGAGAGAGAGAGAGAGAGAGGGAGAGGGAGAGAGAGAAAGAGGGACAGTGGAAGTCATAACTCAGTCTCTTTTCTCTTTCTCTGACAAACAGCATTTTTTAAACTCTTTTTTTAAAAAAAAAAGTGCTGTGCTCAAAACACACAATCTAGCAGAGTCGGTGTGTGTCATGATTTAAGTGAAAGTCATACACTGTGGAGGTGAGAAAGAAGTGCCAGTGAGATTTGATCATCGCACATAATAGATTTCCCGTGCGCGCAGAACAGGCTCTTGTTGGAGAGGCATGAAAGGTTGTCGGTGTTATGGAGGGGAACGATAAAGGCACAACACAATCATCTCAGAGTGCACTTAACTAAAACTAATCGATTAGTGGAGGCTCTCTACACGACCACTCACAACCCATCTGTCAAATCACATCATCCCTGGATTTATCCCAGCCACATCACCACTTGTCAGGAGGAATCCTTCTGTGTGCGTGTGTGCATGTGTGTGTTTTGATATGGCTCACTAGGACACTTCATTAGGCTCTGACAGCCTGGTTAATACTCTTGTCTCTGAGTGGCTTTGGCTTACAAACGCAAAACAGATACATTTACATACACAACTCCAGACGTACACATTCAAAGTTTTCTAAATGAGCTATGTGCTTACACAATGCAGCTCTTTTCCATTATACGTCTTACCATCTAATATATATGAGCCAGTGAGAGAAAGAGAGAGAGAGAGAGAGAGAGAGAGAGAGAGAGAGAGAGAACATAAGAAATATGCCATTCTTCATTTATTACATGTTTCTAGGCTGTCATTTAATCTGGTTAATTGAACGCTTCAATAATTCTAAGAAGATTATACTCTCACACAGTGCCATTTTAAGGTCAGGGTTAAGTAAGGCCAATTATCTATTTGTCAAATACATAAAGCTCTCATCTAATTTCTTCTCATTGAAATTGATTGTGGTGTAAAAACAGATCCCATAATAAGATTTATTGGCTAATAAGATTTATTTCTGCTGAGAAGAAACAGGCAAAGCAAATATTATCTTAAAGTAAGGGATAAGTCAGGATTAACCGGAATCACCACAAAAGCTGATTTTCACACACGACTCTGCCCAACCTGTTATCTTAACTTTAAATTACCCACGTCTTTGAACTGGAAAATAATTAACCTCATTTCCTTAATTACTACTCACATTTCTTTTTAAATACAGATTTAATCCTGGGTACGGTCTGATCAGAACAACCATAAACACAGAGATTATTAAGTTATGTTTCACTGGGTGGAAAAAGCTGACAGACCCTGTAAAAACCCCCTTGATACGCCAGTAAAGTTGTTTTCTAACTTAAAAAAGAGGAATGATTTACCTGCTCTAAAAATACAGGCCAGAAAGCACTAATGATACAGTATTTAAGGACTTTTTTGTTCTGCAGTAGAAAAGCATGAAATGACCTTTTTTCATTTGTATTACTGAATTTTATCACTTTGTTAGAAGTAGTATGAAGTCAGTGCTGTTCTAAAATATGCACTGTGGGAAACGTTACTCCTGACAGACCTCACACTGGAGGACTGCTAGTTCTAATTAAGCCTCACACAGTTCACATTGCAACTGCAGCTGACAATTAGCACAATATGTGGCCCCATTAGGGCCGCTGCGATATGGGCCTTTCCGCCTGACAAGTGTCTGCCAATGCCAATCCCTTCAGGAAACCAATATTGCTATTCCACCCAGTAATAAGAAACAGTACTAATAAGCGTTCATTTAAACATGAGGATGACCTTTGACCTCAAAAAAACCATATCATTCCTAACTAGAGATACAGAGTCTAGTGACTCTGGTGAGCTGGATAGTGATCCAGACCTTCCATGTCAACAGTAAAGGTTATATAAAATAAGCAAGAGTTGTAGCCCTCTAAAACGTCTGTTCATTTTTTTCTAACTGCGTAAAATCAACCTCTACCTAAATCTGTCCTCTCTGATTTTCATCTCTTTTCTGATTGTCTTGCAAAATAACAGATATATTTTGGATATTTTCTTGTCACAACTGCTCAGTTTCGGCATTGCAAAGGCCATCGGGGAATGTGACCAGGAGCGCCTGATGGGCAGAAGGAAGAGGGAGGGAAAAGGAGACTGCTCATTTCAGTCTTCTGTCAGCCAGGATTCTCTCAAACTCTCGACACGATGGTGAGAGATAGAGAGAGAAATTTGCGACTGCTGTGTTTGAGTGGTGATGACTGGAGCGAAGTTGACTCACTTCAGAGGGGTTCTGCCCCGAAGGCCATGGGGGCATGTGAGGCTCATCAGGCCAAGACCCCAGGCTGCTCCTTTCCATCACCCCGATTCGAGAGCTGCTCCTCCTTCTGCCTGATGTTTTCTCCCTTAATCTTTTCAGCTGCCTCTGCACTGCTGTGATCGGATGAGACAGTTGGGATTCGCGGCCGTGCAAGCCTGACTGTTCTTTTTGACTTTGGTGCAGCCCGAGCGGACATTTCACAGTGGCACTCAGCCTCTGTGCTGAGCCATTCATCAGAGTGGCAGGGCTGTCACATCATGGAGGACCAGGACTCTGATCAGCACTGCAGCAAGTAAAGAGACAGCGGGTGAGTACTGACAGGGAATATGTTCACACAACTGACAAGCTGGTGGCAACCGAGTGACCACAAACTCAAGCAGAAGCACATGAAGAAAACAGCACAGTGCTCAGTGTGATAACACAGGGAAAGGGAAAGACAGTGGACTGTCACCCAACTAATGCATCTCCATTTACTTTTTTGTCTATTGAACCATATTGTGCCCAAAAGCCAAGGACCATAAATACATTATCATTTATTTATATCCTAATTATATCTCCAATTCCCTGCCCATGTAATATGTAATTAAGGACCATAACAAGCAAAAACTAAAAAGATTCTGTCCAACTGGCTCACAAACTGGCACTGTGTAGGCTAAAGGCTTTACCCATGCAAAAGCATCTGACTATAATGTTCAGCTTCAGCTCCATGGCTTCTTTTAAGCCTAGCTTTTAGAATATATCTCAGTATACTTTAGCAAACAGAGTACCCACAGGGGAGAATAATGAATAATCATTAGCAAAAGGTTCGCAAATTATTGATGTAAAATAAGCAATGATATTTTTCACTCTCCACAATTTATTGCCATTAACAAGTAACTTGCAATCCAATAAATGTCAGCATTGCTTTCAGTTAATTAAAGGAATAGATATTATATAGTAATGCAGGGAGGCGCTCAGATCCCAATTGCCACAGACTGCAATTTACTGTCTGAGCTTTATTTGAAGGGAACCACAAATAATAGCCATTAAGCAGTCAGCCAATGGACAGAAGATCACATTAATGAAATTAGATAAGCTGAGCTGGTGATATACACAGCACTCCCACTGAAGAGATGGAGTGTCTAAAAAAAACACCAGATGCTTTAAATAACCTAAAATTGTACAAGATTAACAGAAGAGAAAAAACTAAAATATTGATTAAAAACTTTAAGATATAGATACACTTAAACTGCTCATAGCAGCTCATACCCTTTACAAACTCATTTCTTTGTGTAGTACAGAGTGCGTGCGTGTGGATCTTCCCTTGCAGAAATTCGCATGCATTTTACATGCGATTATGAGAGCAATATTTACATTAATAACAAACATGTAAATAAATGTACAAATAAACTAATCTCACATTACGTGAATGATAATACCGCAGATACATTTGAAAACTAATGAATAATGTGAAAATTATATGAGCCATCATTTTGCTCTTCTCCATCTATTTTCTCAATAATATGATTGAAAACAATGAAAATCAATCATGGAAGAAAAAAAAATAAATAAATAAATAAATAAAAATAAAAAAAGCAGCACATGCTAAAACAAAGGAATCACATGAATAAATAAGCTAATTCAAAGCAAATGTGAAAATAATTAATTACTGGCAGCCTCGCATGTGAAAATCGAGTGTGAATCCTGAAATCAACATATAAGGTAAACATTATTCATTTTGTAGACATGCTAAAATAAATGAATCATAAGTGGGGGAAAATGTGAATTGTGAAACCCCACAGAAACAAAAACAAATAGACAAACAAACAAACAGAAAAAAATAGATAGATAAACAAATAGATAAATAAACAAATAGATACAACCCCTGGCAAAAAGTATGGAATCACCAGTCTGGGATGAGCACTCATTCAGACATTTCATTCTGTAGAACAAACTCAGATACAATAATAAGGTCGTACCAAAGTGCAACTTTCAGGAACACTTAAAGAAATGAAGAGAAAACATTACGGAAGTCAGTGAATGTTACTTTTATTGACCAAGCACAGGGGAAAAAAATATGGAATCATGAAAAACAGAAACAAAAGAACATTCAAAATACATCACTAGTATTAAGTTGCACCACCTTTGGCTTTTATAACGGCTTGCAGTCTCTGAGGCATGGACTTGAGTGACAAACAGTATTCATCAATTTAGTGCCAACTCTCTTTGATAGCAGTTGCCAGATCAGCTTTGCAGGTCGGAGCCTTCTTGTGTACCATTTTTTTCAATTTCCACCACAGGTTTTCAATTGGGTTGAGATCTGGACTATTTACAGGCCGTGACGTCGACTGAATGCGTCTTTCTCCAAGGAATGCCTTCACTGTTTTTGCCCTATGGCACGATGCATTGTCATCCTGGAAAATTATTTCAGCATCTCCAAACATCTGTTCAATTGAAGGGATGAGAAAACTGTCCAAAATGTCAATGTAAACTTGTGCATTGATAGAA
>JAOVVG010000010.1:13702691-13714183 GCA_028566375.1 Leptodoras nelsoni
TGGCCGGCTAGGCACCGGCTCTCCCGTGACCCTGAAAAGGAATAAGCGGCCAAGAAGATGAATGAATGAATGAATGACAGCCATTAAATTCCATCCCAATTCATGCTGGAAATTTAAAAAAAGGCTCTACAACAAGGCTACACCCTACAAAGCCGACCGGACAACCACTATCTGAGAAAGTTGGAACTAGCTTGAGGGAGAATATAGTTTTTCAGTAATGAAAAGTCTATGCCTCAACAATTTCAGGCTGGATACAAACAAATAGCCTGAGAATGAGAAACAAATTAGTTTACAACAAAATTGTCTTTTTTGTTGATGTTCCATAACGTTTTTCTCTACTTGATCTGGGGGAAAATGGTATTCATTCAAATAATTTAGTTTGTTTGAGATGTTTCATGAAGCCAGAATGTTCAGCTATTAAAAAAAAGATTTCTTTTTTTGCTACCAAAGTAAAAAGCTGGGTGAACTGCCTCCAAGTCTGAGGAGCACATTTTTAATAAAAAACAAAACAACCAAATGCCTGTAAAAAGCATGTATTAATAAATCTGAATCAAGTTTAAATGTGAATTGTATTAAGAAAAACTGGTCTGATCTGGGCTCACAATTAATGGGCAAGCTCATTCGGGAATTTACTACTTTTTCAAATGCAACATTTAAAAAATGTTTTGCAAGCATCAAAACCGCCGAGTTTAATACATTTTCAACAAAAATGCAAATTAAACTGTAATAATTTATTATAAATACAAATCACACTATTTTATATCCATATAGAGGATGAATAAAAACAGAACATGACATTATGACAATGTTAAAACTCATGAATTGCTTATGTTGGATAAAACACAAGATACACAGAGTACACTGGTTCGTGCTGCAGGGGCAGTGCAAGCTTCACTGATGACTGTAAGAGTCATGTCCCCCTTCATGGATCCTACAGAAGTCCTGACCTGCCAGTGCTCTCTTCTTACACGGCTGTCCCAGCCTGGTGGTGCCGCTACACAGAGGACGTCCTGAGAAAGAGCTGTGAAGAGAAAAAGTCAGTCCATTGTTTACAGGAAGTGCCAAGCACAAACAGTAAACAATAGAGACAAAAAAAACAATTAGATATACGCATGCATATTTGAACGCACACACAAACGCATTTATACTATACTTGAGACTTTCCATTGATAATTATTACTGCAGCCAATTAATGCCATGCCTAAAACAAACCCTAACTCTACCCCTAACCTCAGTAATAAAGGCAACTTTTTTTAGTCTTTTAATTATTTTTGTTCATGGCAATTCGAAAATTGCAACAAAAGGAAAAAAAAAAAAAAATAAAAAATAAAAAATAAAAAAAAAATAATCCACTTTCTGTATGGGGACCAGCAAAATGTTCCCACTAGGTCACAAATACACACATTTAAAAAGAGCATACCCGTTGCTGGCGA
Source organism: Leptodoras nelsoni (assembly GCA_028566375.1). Lineage (NCBI taxonomy): Eukaryota > Metazoa > Chordata > Actinopteri > Siluriformes > Doradidae > Leptodoras > Leptodoras nelsoni. The sequence goes on from JAOVVG010000010.1 coordinate 13,704,125, forward strand.
CTGACTGATTGAGGCTGAAGCTCCGTGATTGGCTGACTGTATCCAAGACACCTCCCAGGTTCCTCTGGGTAATGCTCTCAAGAACAGCCTGGCAAGCAGCACATACATCAGCATTTATTAAAAATTTATCCAAAATGGAATAAATTAACAAAAACTTGAATGAATATTAATATGAAGTATTAATATTATTTTCTTAATATTATAATCCATAATCCAATGTCGAATGAGACCACCTATTAAAAACGATTAAACTATTAATACTTGGGTACTATGGGGTACATAAGCAAAATATTTTAATTCCGTTCTCTTGTCAAACTTTCAGTAAAATTATGGGTAAATGTTTGCCAAACCGAAATTCACACATAAATTACCAGGTGTGTGTGCTCAGCTGATTTGCTTAGCTCACTTTATTTTTCTTGACATTTATATTATTTATCAGATGCGCTTTACAAATTCAGAGTGACTTACAAAGTGCCATGTTGTCTATTTAGAAACAGTATATTTTGCTAGTATAAATATGTTGGGGTTCAAATACCCCTAAACTAGAATACCACCAGAGACAAGAGTCTAGACAGAAGATCCAGTACTCAAAACAATGCAAGTGCAAACATACTTAAATTATTGCCAATAATACAAAATGACTGACAAAATGTTCCCTACGGTATTCGCTGTCCTATGGTAGTCCCTGTCCTAAAAGAGATTCCAAAGCACATCTGCAAGTCATTCTGGAAAAGGGCATCTGCTAAATGCAGTCCATATAAATAAATATTTAAATCTATTTAAACATTATAATCCATATATAAAAAGGCATTAATCCAAGTAACCAATCCAAATTACATAAAATTAAGTTGATCAATCAAGGTTTTTCATTAATTTGTCTTCTTATGTATACATTTACACACACTCAGAAGTAGAACATTTTTGTAAAATTCTAAACTGTTAATGATCAAGTTTCATGTGTAAATTTCCCCATGAATGAATGATGAAAATATTCATTCCCGTCCAGCTCCAAAAAAAATAAAAGCAGGCACAATGGCTTTTAATTTTCATTTATATAAAAAGGTTCATGTTTTGTGTTTTCTACTCACTCCTCCAAGGCAATGTCGACTCTTCAGCCTGGGTGTAGAGTGGCTGGGAGTGCCTACAGATAGACGGCCATGGCTGACTGGCCCATCTGAGTGGGATGGAGATGAAACCACCATACATGGGTCACCTACACAATGCAGAATAAATTAATAAGCACACAAATAACAAACCTATGAACGTGCGTGTTGTAGAGCACTCCAGTATGTCCACCCACCCACACCCACACACCTGTCATAAAGCTGTCTTGATCAAGACATCGCACCTCTGACTCCATATCACAGTCTAGGTCTTCACTGAAAAAAAATTATAAAATTAATAAATAATAAAAATAATAGAAAATGGGCAAAGACATTTTTTAAAAAGGAAGAGGAATTTTCAAGTTGAAAAAGAAGAAAATAAAGGGGGAAACTGTATTTTCTTCTTTGCCCTCTATTTTTAGTAATAAGCATTTGTGCTATATTTATTAATTTATGCATTTATTTATTTTTAACGCCATGTTTAACCTCTATGGGTTCTTTTCATGGCAGAACAGATGCAGTCTTTCCAGTTAACCTTTGTAAGTAAGATTCTGTAGTTTTTCAGTTTTATTTTTTAAAAGAAAATTAAGGATCCTTGTTGCATTGCTATTGTTAAAAGATGTGTTTCATTGATGATCGTTTCTTTCTGTGCGATATCTTCACATTCATTTAATATACTGTATGCTTCACTGAGAGAGTTGTCATGGCATGTTGTACAGTGTAGTGGTTCTTTGCCTTTCAATACATGGACCTCCATTCCTTCCTAGGACATAAGGGGCTAAAATAGTTCTCTCTTATGCAAAGACTCACTCTAGAGGTGTTGAGGATGTTGCTGGACTGTAGGCAGGGTGGTTTGGGGATTTTTCAGGAGTCTTCTTAACTGGAGGAGCCAGAAGAGCAGCACGAGTACCAGCACTGCCCGTTTTGCCCTTTAGGTTAGACAAGGCCCACAACAACTGCAGCACAAACCAACGTGCTAGAAAACAAGATCCCACAATGTTATTGCATTGACTCATACACAAAGCCTAGCAGAGATGAAAGTGAACACACGCAGGTGTGAGCATGCATACGCTGCAACTAACCCAGCGAGAGTGTAAAGAGGAGCAGAGAGAGCGTGACCAGGTCTAGAGCCGACTGCTGATTGACCTCAGCAATGGCATTTATTGGCACAGTGATGAGCAGAGAGACACGGGAGAATGTAGGACACTGCAAGAAGGCCAGCAGGACCGCCGAGAACAGGAAATATCCGGCATGCATCATGCATATCCACACGGCACGCAGACTCAGGCCTGAAAACAGAAAGAAAGAAAATTAGGACAGCCATGATCTCTTACAAGAAATTGGGGTTTTAAAAACAGTAAATTACCTGTTTCACCTCTGTAGGTGATATTGATATTTAACAGGATTTTTTTTTTTTTTTTAACAGGATGGGTCATGAGCACTCATATCCCACATTTTCTCTAGTTAGACTTTAAAAGGAGTAGCACCTTTGTGAGTCTCTATGAATTAAGCTTACCCACAAACCCTATTCTCTGCATCCCATTGCCACTAGAGAAGCAATACAATATGGCATAGATCAAACTTTTGCCAAATCACCTCTGGACCGTTACAAATAAACTGGAATCCACAGTCAAGTTACATCACAACACTTTGATAAAATTCCTGAACACATATTCAACACACATAAAATAATTATATATAAACTGTGTTCCCCCAGTCCACCTCCAAGAGATATTCCATGTCTTAACAGACCCTTAGTCAAGTTTAAGGTCACTTTTTTGTGACTACAGCTCCAAATGTATGAACAATGACTTGTGAATTATTTATTTATTTATTTTTTTTTTTTAACTCAACATGCTTTAAATATTGAGTTACGCACCAGCCCATCCCAGGTATCCTTGGATCATATGTAGTCTATCTTCTAGCCTGCTCTGCATGCTGTCCAGGTAGGTCAGCATGTATCCCAGAGTGCTGTTCATGCGTTCCAGCTTTCTCATGAGCTCAGTGTAGAACTGAACTGTTGTGTTCTGCTGCTGCAGGACCCCATTCAAATTAAGCTCTGAAAAAAAAGATCAGAAAAGAATCAGTCCCCAACTATTACACACAACAACTGCAAAGTAAGGTATATTTACAGGATTCATCTAGCTTACTGTATGTGAAATTCAAGTACCTTTCCAACACTTTCAAGTTGGATAATTCAACTTTAGTCACTATTCATCACATAGCCAAGAACTGAAGCATATTTATAATATGTAATTTATATAGCTAGATTAGAAAGTTCTGCAGCCAGGTTTGATAACATGCAAGTAAGCCATGTATACAAAGGTGCTTTTAAATTCTTATATAGCAGGCTCAGTATGCAGACAACACACTAAGAAAAATATGAAATGTTCTGATGCTACCAAATAGATTGCATACATTATAGTCAAATAGACAAATTAAACAAGCATAGGAACAGAAAGAAGTGCTAAACTAGCTAAATGTGTTAAAATGAAGATTTACCCATTTTACTGTAGATCTCTTGTGCACGCCCTCTGACATCAGCCAGGTTATGCAGAATAGCCAGGTGACCTTCCTGCACATCTGTACCTTGACCTTTCAACTGATCACTGACATTCTCTAAGCATGCAGAACACAAGGGACAAGTCAGACATTAACATCTTAAACACCCAAACCAGTATTTAAAAAGAACAATTCCTCTACAAGAATACCAAAAGACACACCTATTCTTTGTGTAATGCCCTGGATAAGCTGTGCTACCAGCTGCTGCCCAGTGCTGATCAGAGCCTTCTCCTGTGCCAGCCTCTGCAAATTGGCAGAGATTGAAGCATCCAACTGCTCCTGGCCCTCCTTTAGTGCCCCTTGCTGGAGCTGTAGAGCGCTGTGACCCTCCAGCAGTCTGTCCAGTGATGCAGCAGTCATCTCCCGTAATTCAAGCTGACCCTCCTGCAGACACGGCCTAGTGTTGGCAGGTGGAATATGCTTCTGCTATAGAAGTTCAATACCACAATTCCTCAAACTTGTTTTTTCACCTTACTGATTTGACAGAAGTGGGTGTTGCATCCAAGAAAGCTTATATATGAAAGAAGTACACTTATACCTAATAAAGTGTATGCAAGGGAAGCTAGATGGTGGAAACCACTTATATGGCAACTGAGTATATGTCAATCTCTTCATACACTAATCAGCCATAACATTAATACTGTGTAGGTCCCCTTTGTGCCACCGAAACAACTCTGACCCATCAAGGCATAGACTCCACAAGACATCTGAAGGTCTGCTGTGGTATCTGCCACAAAGCCATTAGCAGCAGATTCTTCAAGTTCAGCAGGTTGTGAGATGGGGCCTCCATGGTAAGTGACACACAGCCACCCAGCCGTCCACAAGAAGCAAAAGGATACGTGATTTATCAGACCGAGCCTCCTTCTTCCATTGCTCCATGCTCCAGTTCTGATACTCGCATGCCCATTGTAGATGCTTTCAGTGGTGGACAGCTCTGCAGCCCCATATGCAGCAAGCAGTCATCCATCACGTGTTCTGAAACCTTTCCATCATAACTAGCAATAACTTTTTTCAGCAATCTGTGCTACAGTAGTTCTTCTGTGGGATTGGACCACACAGGCTAGTCTTCACTCCCCATACACATCATTGAGCATTGGAGGCCCATGACCCGGTCACACAGTACAAAATACACAATGTACAATACAGAACAGTACAAAATACACAATGTATAATTCAGCTAAAAGCGTTAACCCACTTACCCATTATTGTTAAAACTTAAAACAGACAACAAACTCAAATATGCAAACCTTCAGGTCTTCCATAGCATCCAGCTGGTTTGTTGCTGTTGAGATCAGGGCGTTCACAGTAAGCTCAGTCTGCTTTCGAAACTGCTGCTGACGCATAGCATAACACACAGAGCGTGCGCGATTGCTGACGATGTGGTATGCGTTCCATGTATCTGAATCCATGTCAGCTGTACACTCTTTAAGAGACTGTCAAAAATAATCATAAAAAAATAAGTGAGGTTAAAAAAAAAAAGACCAAGTACAAACTACATAAACATGTCTGCAAATAGGAGTGACTAATAAACAGTGCTCTGACTCTAAATATCTGGGGCCTAGTGCTGATTTTGGTTATCAAAATCTCATTACAAATGCATTTGTGCAAGTCTTTTTCCTCTATGACCTGCCCCACAAGTCTTTAATGAGTTTTGTAGTTAAAAAGTTATTCAAACCATCACATCAGTTCAGGCCATGAAATTGTCCTTATGACCGTTTGCCCACTGCAATTCCAATGGCTCAAGGACCTGGAGACCGAACAATTTACTAACAACTAATTTACTAACCTAAATCTCTAATGGTTTAACATTTGTGCAAAGTGAAATCAGACATTTGTTTCCAAATATTTGGAAAAAAATTACACGTCAGAAAATAATTGCTGAAAATGTGAAAAAAACTGATCTACATAGTACTGAATTGTGGAGATTAAAACTGTTTTTCAGCATTTTTGTGTTTTTTGAGCAGGTGTAAAATCTTGGGGGAAAAAAGAAACCCAGCATGCATTAGCATTGGTGGTTCTCCTGCTCCACGAGTTACTACACCTAGCATAGCCTACAGTGCCACACTGATGAAGAGCTGAGGATCACCACCAACACCACCTGCCTCTGCAGTGACCATTTTACACTGGTAGTGATTCACAGAAAATCTGCCGTTAATGGTGAATGGGACTGAACCGACCATCTCCCTCCCCAGACTATACGCTGCCTTGTGTGCTCATGTTAGAATTATGGTAGCTAACTTCATCCACAGTAGCTACATAATTCTGTAGGAGGTGCAGGCCCCCCCCCAATGTTTAGTTGTTTTCATGTACCGGTAATGTTAACTAGTCAGCGTCCTCTAGCTCCTAATTGGATTCTGGATCTGGTGTCACTGTACAAGTCCAATAAATCTGCTATCTGACACTTGATAGACACCATCAAGTGACACTTGATCCGACACTCCATTTCAGTGGTTTCAGTGCCTTCAGCAGACACACCTGCTTATTTTTTTCATCATTTAGAAACCTAATTTTATATACTTGCCGATTTTTTAATTTGATCAAATTTGGTGGGGTGGTTAACACCACAGTATTTTCTGCAGTATTCTAAACTCAGAATATATTTATTCCCTTTACACAGACTTTAAAGAAAGCTTATGCACAAAAACCATTTTGTCTTTAGTGAATCATTTTGTCTCAAGAACATAAGTTAATGGCTGTGTGAAAATGCTGTAGCATGAAATTTTCACTTTAAATACAGAAACCAGTGTGCACGGTACCATTTCCTCAGTGCACTGGAAAGTCCTCCGTCCCTCTATTTCTGACTGGCAGTTGAACAAAGCCACTCCCAGTTTAGCCAGCTGTTCTTCTGAAAGGCCAGTGCAGGTCGCCTTGAGCCGAGTGACAACCTGTGAACAGAAGTCAGAAAGACTGTAAATACAAACATCTTTAGAATATAAACCAAACAGGGATAAGCAAGTCAGGTCTCTAGTACTTTATCACATTTTCAACAACAATCAGCAATACAATGCAAAGCATTAGACACCTTTACAAGAATAATTCAGCCTGCCCAGGCCCATATTGTTCAAGGTTTGGTAGACTGTCCAGCCACTATTCATGTGTGACTCTGGTTGTGCAGGATGTCTGAAAAATGTCTGAACTTACCCTAAAATGGCAGCTGTCAAGAGGACTCATATCCACCATTTTCGCCTCAGCCAATATCTTCTCATCAGCAACATTCATCTCAAACTGTGGGGCGTCACTCGGGACAGCAGTCAGATGAGTAGGCACAGCTGGAGGCACTGAGGCCGGGGCTGGTGCCGTCTTCTTCATCCACTCAAAGAAAGCATCAGCTTCACCAAAAAGAGGCAAAACACACGCCAGAAGCAGCCACAGTTCCAAACATTTTAAATGATTCTGAACCATTTGGCCCCTAAAAAGTGGAAGAGAAACAACATAACTGGGGGCTCCTGGGTGTTACAACAGGAAAGCTTTCTCCCAATCATCATCATCATCATCATCAGCGGGTTCAAATCCAAATAAAGCTATAGCTGGATTCTGAGAGCAAGCTTTGCAGGGCTGTCAGGGTGGAAGACATTACGTTCATTATATGTTCTCTCCCATATCAATCAGAGCATCCCATGGCATCCATGAGCTCATGCATACAAAAGGTTTCCTCCCAGTATAGTACACTGATCCCTGATGTTACATGCACACAGCAGCAATAGCCATCATCATGCGTCACAGAGGAAGCACATGATAGCCCTCACCGTCCCTGACTGGTATGGGTGGGAAATGGACATGACATGGAGAAAATCAGGGAAGAAGCTATCAAATAAATTTCTAACAGGTCACAGGTTCTCCGATATCCTTTCACTGTCCAAAAACATGCTGAATGGAGAATTGTTCACCCTAAAGTTGCCCCATGTGCCCAGACATGCCATCCAGGATGTATTCCCACCTGGGATCCGCTCCAGATCCACCATGGCCCTGACCACGACGAAGCACTTACTGACGATGTAAAATTAAATGAAAGAATAAATTTGAAGAAAAGGGTTTATAAAGCTAAAAAAAAAAAGGTTAGTGTTAACTTTCTAAATGTCTTATAATTTAATCAGAGAATATTCATTTTTACACAAAACCTCAAAGTACCATTCAAGTGGAACATTTTTGAGAGACACAAAGGTTCAAATCTCATATTACACCCAGATTAAAATACCAAAAGAGGTGAACATAAAACATTCTCTCTCCTGAAAGATGATTTAAATCTATTGGTTTTGCAATAAGCGAAGCTTGATCATTACAATGCAATACTGGGGGGTCGGTGCATACTGGTCCAGGACAAGTCCGGGCATGGATCCTGACACAGCTGACTGGAATCACTGTGTGTGTGGTGTGGGTGTGTGTGTGTGTGTGTGTGTGTGTGTGTGTGTGTGTGTGTTACCGAACTGCTCTTAAACGTGCTTTTTCTGTATGTAGCATCATTTTGAGTAAAAGCAGTTTAAAATGTAATTCATCAAGAAGACTGAAGATTCTGCTTAAAAATGCTCCTCTCTAAATCACTGCACCCACCAAATCTTCACCATGCTCCACCAAACTTACCTTGCTGTAGTTCGTTTGAAGGTGAGCACGCCTCCTGACCACACTGCTGCACTTTCTGCACCTGTATCTGAAAAACGCGTCTCTGTTTCTCTTCAACAATTTAAATGGAAAAGAGCAGCCAATGAACAGCGGCGGGGGCCGTGGAGGAAATCTCGCGAGATTACGCGACGTTAACGGGCGCGAGGTTTAACCCGGTGTGTTGTCATTCTGCTAGGTGCATGCATGTTAGCTCATTTTTCTTACAGAAGTAAAAATGATTTGCAGTCTGAAATTATTTTGGAAGGAATTTCGAAAAGAATAAGGTATCTCGAATATAGCACGTGTTAAGCTAGTCGTGGTGAACTGTTAAGTTGAAATATTACCATAAACTGTTTGGTTATTAGCTATTGCCACTAACTGATGACTAGCTGCCTCTAGATAAATATGGCAGCTCTTATATAACTGTGATGGAGCCAAAGCCTTCAGCCGCGGTGGTGGTTAGTGCTGTTCCTCCATACGGACATGTTATCATCAACGCCAAGTGGAGGGGCTCCACACTAGTGCAGCTTTTTAAAGGTGTAGTAACCTGGAGCACCTCATACATGGGCTGTACATTTGAGTGTTTTCCCTTCTCCCATCTTACCTGATTTAACTCACCTACTATATAACAGCCCTTCTACACTAACACTAAACATTAAACATTCAGGACAGGAGCTACTTCAGCAGCAGAGATGAAGATTTAATGCTCATACTTTAGCTTTTTTCCTGATCAAAATCAAATGACTGTTCCTACTTGTTTACCTCTAATACACTTGCTTAGTGGTTTGTATTCTCCTTCAACAGGGAGTGTGAAGATTGTCTTTGAGGAGGAGCTTGGTGTTGTGGACCTTCATCTCAGTAACAAAAGCTGTGTCCTGTACGTGTCGGAGAGTGATCTGGTGGCAGGGAACGACTACAAACGAAAAATCGTTCGCTTCAGAAATGTAAGCGGACGTGTTGAGGTTGTATTTTTACTTTAAGAGTGAAATGTGATCAGATGCAATGTTATTTTGATTAGCTCTGGGTCTTGACAAAAAGAAATGTTTCTTTCCCATCTTGACATTGGACTTAGACAGTATATAATTAGGAGCATGGGCAACTAAAAATTGTCTAAATACTTAGAATTATGAATTTGGTACTTAAGTGTCACACACATGTAGACATGAAGATTTGCTGGCATGATTAATGCGCTTATTATGTGCATCTTCATTCCATTGTATACATGAATATCATTTATTGCTAATAATGTTGCAGGCCAACAGTAACTTCCATGGGATTGTTTTGGTGGAGAAGACTCGTGTCAGTGAGCAGTACTTCAGTGGACTGCAGAAGTTTGTGGTGTTGGAACTGGGCCTGACGCTGCTACATGTCCCAGGTCCTGCTGAAGCAGCCCAGCTCATTACACAGATGGTGAGTCACTGTCAGTTGTAAAGCTCTACCCAATGGTAATAATAACATATTAAACTTGTTAGTTAGATTGAATGGCAGTGGTGACTTTCATGTGAAAATACGGTTCAGCCCAGTAGCCGTATTGTAATACAGTAAACACTGGCAGTATATGAACCTTCATTCAGAATGTCATCGTGGTGATTTCATTATAATACGGTAAACCATCAAATATTTTATTAAGGAACGACTAAACAATTCTTTAAACTAGGGGTGGGACTTTAACGCGTTAATTTCGATTAATTAATTACAGGGAAAATAACTAACTTAAAAAATTAACGCATTTAACACATGAGACACTTTTGCACTGTGGAATGTTTCTCAGTGCACGAGTTCCAGGCATACAGATTAT
>JAOVVG010000010.1:13754610-13769619 GCA_028566375.1 Leptodoras nelsoni
CATCTCCATCATGCTCATCTTATTGTGTGTCCATATAATCTGTATGCCTGGAACTCGTGCACTGAGAAACATTCCACAGTGCAAAAGTGTCTCATGTGTTAAATGCGTTAAAATGCATTTTTTTAGTTCGTTATTTTCCCTGTAATTAATTAATCGAAATTAACACGTTAAAGTCCCACCCCTAGTCTTCCCCAAAGTTTGAAGACACTGTAAAGAATATCACTGTATATGTGATACAGCATTACAATTCCCTTCACTAACTAAGAAACTAAGGGACTCAAACCTGCTGCCAATGCTGAAGCGGAAGAACTCAAGTGGTCTGCACAGAGCCCTGACCTCAACCTGAGCTGAACTGAACACCTTTGGGATGAACTGGAAATCTAACTGTGCACCAGGCCTCCTTGTCCAAAATCAGTGCCTGACCTCACTATTGCTCTTTGTAAATTAGCAACTCCTCACAGCCATGCTCCAACATCTAGTGGAAAGCCTTCTCAGAAGAGTAGAGGTCCTCTTTGTAACTAAACGTAGTTATAAATCTGTAATGGTATGGTCATACTTGTGGCCATATATTTAATACATCATATAACTTGAGACCACTGGGGTTTCGCTGACTTTCTTAGTCTTGATGCATTCCTAAAAACCCCTCACACCACACTGATGCTTATAACACATTTAACATGTTCACCACAAAAAGCAAACAGGTTATTGCAAAAATATACATGGGCGGATATACAAACGCCAAATTTATGGTATAAATGTGTTGTATGCAGTTAGAAATTTATTCTGCATCTAAGCGTGTTCAGTATTTAAGCCTCAAATAAATTCTCAAACTATTACCTTGTTGGAGAGGTCGTTATAGGGCTGGAATGGGAACTAATAATCAAAGCCTATGAATGTGGTGGACCTGAACTGCTTTTAAGATAAGATTCCTTTATTGATCCTGAAGAGGAGGTATTCAGGTGATTCAGTAAAACAGTAACCAGTGCCAATCTCTAGATCAGTCTTTTTTTCTTGATTAAAATCTAGTACTCATTCCTAAGGCATGGCCATGTGCTTGTGTCATGACTACACAGTGCACATTATCTGAGGTCCCAATTAAGTTCCACTTATAAACAGGTTAACTTTGTGTATACTATAGGTAGAGTCTATAATGTGGTGATTACGTCTGTAATTGAAAACAAATTAAGCTTACAATAAATTGACAACTTTCTGTAAAAGTACATAAGCACTAATATAATGTCTCATTTCAGGCAATAATGTTTTCTTTTGTATGGAATGTATAAAGTTTATATAGAACTGCTTGCAAGCCATTTTGACCATAGCAAATATCTCAAGTTCCATTTTGTTCTGTTTTCAGGTAATAAGTGTGACCTGCAGCCCGACCGACAGGTGCTGTTTGAAGACGCCTGCACTCTGGCTGAACAGAAGGGTGCTCTGGCCGCCCTAGAGACATCTGCTAAGGAGAACCACAACGTACAAGAAGCCTTTGAGTTAATGGCACGGGAGCTGATAGTACGTAATGGAGGCATAGTCCCACAGGAAGCCCCGTCAGATTCTCCAAATGTCTTCCTGTTCTCTGAGACTCACCCAGTCGATGAAGTGGCACCCATAGAGAAGAAATCTTGCAACTGTTGAAACAGTTGAAACTGTTAACACCATTGCATTACCTGTATTAGTACAGGGACTTTTGGAGTAAACACGACATATGCGCTCCGTTTTCCAATGCTTACTACACCATATATACTGTATATATGGTGTGGTGATGGTGATGGTGTGTGTTGTACTGGTGTGGGTGTCCCTGCTAGACACACACACAGGGGGGCATGTATGTATTGTGTGCCATATGTTAGTTTATCTTACATTTTATCTTAGAAATTAACTTTAACTTTTTGTGTTCTTTTCTCCAAGGTAATGAGAAATAAAGTGGTTTCAGTCATTATGACTGAAAATTCTGAACAAAACACATAATCCTTGAAGGTCTCATCACATTTATGTTGCATAAAACAAAGAAACTTCCCAAACTGTAAAACACATGGTCAAAAAGGATTCAAACATTTCTTTTCTAAATATAATTAATATTTTAAGATCCTAAAATAACATGAATTGCACACCACCACAGTAACAAAACATTTTGTACCCAACAATAAAATAATGTTTTATAGGAGAACTATTACGGTTTAAAGGCCGAAAAGAGACAACCATCCTAACTTAAAAAGTACAGTAAACATATCTAATTTAAAACACACTATAAATAGAACTATACTATTCGAGTAGGTTATCTATAAAAAGGTTCTATTTGTAATTCCTACAGATCCAAAAAAATCATCCTATTTTGTTACAGTCAGTCATTTTCAGGGTATTGCATTACAGTACACATTACTGACTTGGAGGTTCACTGTATATCTTCATGCACAGGGTTGCCAGTGTGAGGTGTTGAGTTTTGTTCTTTGACTGTCTGGATGTAATTGTGGTAGCACGTGAAGCCTGTGGTTTATTCCAGACTAGAGCCTTCTTGCTGGAAGACGAGCTCCACGGCCTCCAATACATCCTGAACTACAAAAGAAGGCTGGGTCAGGGTTGGATCGAAGCGGAAATCCCGATGACCATGGAAGATGCGATGCTCTGTGACTGTCTGCTCAGGGGAGAGCTCCTCCTGCTCTCGATTGTAGACGCCTGTGCACACCAGGATGGAGCTGCAGCTCACAGGTAGACGGTGTTCGTATGAACCCCCGACCATCACCCTGCCTGAATTCTTTGCATCATCTACTGTTTCATAGTGGAAATCACCTGCTACACGACTGGCTGAGCCACCTTGTGCATGTACCTGAGTCCTGTGATGATGCACAGACTGCAAATGCCGGTTATAGAGGTTTGCACCATAGATGTCAGCCATAGGGTTATCGCTGTGGGAGACATGGCAATTGTTAGAGGAAAGCATCAATAAAGTTGCAGAATAGTATAAAGCAAGCTAGTTGATGATTAGGGGCCATAAAGAGGGAAAGATGGACTGTACCCACAACAAGCAAAGTTTCTGCATGATGGCTGTGGGTTTTTTTCTGATGCAATTATATGACATTGGCAATGTAATAATTGCATAATTACATTATATTAATCTCTGTAAGAATTACACCAAGATCTTAACTCACCCGATGGCATACAATCTTTGGACAGGTTCTGTCCAGCCCAGCTTCTCTGCCTGCTGTCTGATCAGCAGCTCTGCGTAGTTATAGGTCACCACACTGGGCTTCCCAATCAGAGCCTCATACTGCAGGTCGCAACCTGTGATCTTCTTATAGATGCTTTCCAAACACACCAGGAACATTCCATGACCGAACCTAAACAGGAATAACAAGCATATGAAGTACTCATTGATATTACGATTTGGATTTTTAAATAAGAACATTAACCACAATGTGATATTAATAAACAAGAATATGACATGTATCCAAAAAATATGGATTTTAAATTTTAGATTTTCCCCCCTGAGGATGGTGAAGGCTAACATAAGAGCACAGAAGGCTATGGCATTGTGCAGGAAATCACAATCGCTTTTCTGTTGGGCCACTCTTTTTCCAACTTTTAATTTCAATTTAAATGAAACTCCATATTATTAGAAAGTGGGGAAAAAACTGACCGAGGACTCTTTGCCTCTGCCATCCATAACAAGTCCATGTTGCATGCAAGCACAGGGATATGTGGGTAATGAGGTGATGTTACAGGATTTCCTGGCTTCCCATTGGTTAGGAGAACATCCACAATCAGCTGAAGGTTAGTCTCCCACCTGATTGGCTCGCCAAAAAGAACGACAGCTGAAAATGAAAGTGTGAAGCTGAGTGTAACTTAAATTGAAGCCAATAGATCAAGATACAATGGAAAATTAAACCTGACTAATCACACTTGCCTTCAATTGATTGGAGGTCCTTGGATAGAGGAACCTGAAAAAGAAAATGTGTACCATTTACATTTGGAGCCCAGTTTTCAGTTCATACAACACTGCACAGGAAGCACATGTTTAACTGATTTCCTATTAAAATGTTCCTAATAAATTTCTCATGTTTCACATCTGTTTAAGCTTATATGCATAAATGAATTTATAGTGTGTAAGAAATGGGAAAAGGGTGTAAAGGGTAGATGTAATATCTGTATGCAAAAATATGTTGCAATTCTATAAACATTGTTTGGTTTAGAAATGAAGAATGTAGCCTTCAAACAAATGTACAAGCTACTTTTGTTTTAATCCTTATTCGTCGTGTCAAACCTGCTGAAAATTGCTCACCGTGTCTTTGGGTCTGCGATTGTGATCCACCACATCCAGTAAAGGGTACGCCTCTCGTAGCATATCAATGGTGACAACATTCTGAAAGCCCAAACTGCAGTTGTTTTTCGTTAAAGTTACACAAACTGTTAAAAGAAATGCCAGGATGGTTTTAAACAGCAGGGTAAGGTCAAATTACTGCTGCACAAACCATCAGTATATTTTGACTGACCTTCTATATTCTGATAAATTTGAACACCACAAGTGGTTGAGAATAAACAGATATTTAAGGATACTTGTGTGCAACTTCCACAACCGGGCCCTGTCCAGACACTAACACACGCATCTTATGGAACTGAGTGAAGACCCGTAACGGACTGTGAGACAACATGACCTGATCTGGTGACACCTACAAAAAAAAAATCAACCAATCATATAAAAAAGCATAACAGATGAATGTTGACTTGTTGGACAGGGTACAGGGACAGGGTTACTCTGAAAGACTGACCTCTACTTCTAGAAGATGAGATAGCTGTTCTGCTTTGGTCTGCCGGACAGAGTTGCCTGCATTGGTAACAAACACCACCGGGACTTTATATTTTCCATTTCCATCCACCAGATTCTTAAAGCATTGCTTGGCTGCTGGAATCGGGGTTCTTCCACGGACCAGGACCCCATCGATGTCGAAAAGCAGACCGAAAGAGTTGTGACTGCACTGGAAAAACAGTATTTAAAAACAGCATTTAAAAGCAGATCAACCAGTTTCAAGAAATGATGCTGCTGGAAATTATGAATCAAATGGAGTTCATTTGTTTTTTTTTATTTGCAAAACATCTCTCAGTAGAAGGGAACTTCTTTTATTTTAATATATTTGTGTATTAGGAGAAACAGGTACATCAGGTATGTAAATCATGCCAGCGCTCAGGGTGTATCAGAGCCCGTGTGTGAGGGCGCGTCCTGACCCGCAGCCGGCTCGGTCTAGTTCTGACTGCCGGCATGTTGAACTGCGCATGCGCACAAGCAAATAAACCGTCAAATAAACAAAGTGAAACAATACCGTTTCCCTGATCCCCTGATACCGATTCCCTTACAAACCTTTAACAGATGGACATTATAAATCATGATTTATTTTCTCACATACAACAGTGTTATTTCTACACCACTAGGACAGAAACATTTAACCTGCCCACTAAGACATTTATAGAACAGTCGGTGGGTGAATGCGTCAACTTACACTGCTGTAGCGCCGTGTTTGCGCCGAGCCAGCGCGCACTGCTCTGCTGAATGTCAGAGCCTGCCGCCCCAATTTAAACAGGTTCAACCGCGAAACCAACTCCGACATTTCTTTGCCGTGACACAATACAGTAACTAGACAACAACCTTCCTTACTGCATACCACTTCATAGGTTTCAGTTTCAGCAGCTTAAACTAGTCAGTCCCTCAAGTTAGCTAGACCATCGTTCCCGAAAGCATTAAATCATTAGCAACCTAATGACATTATTTATTAGCAGAAATCAGGTTACAGTCGTGGTCCACAAACAGTATTACAAGTACTGATTATATTAAAATAAGACAAATGAATGGCTAGGATTCCGTCTGCTAACATCAGCTAACACAACTGCCCCAAAACTCTTCCTGCATGTTTGCGCATAAAAGGCGCAGTATTGATGCGCACTGGCTTACCCAGAACGACTTCCGGATTAACGGGCAAACAAACCGGAGCACGAATTTGTGTCCTGTACAAGGTAACAGTCGGCGGTTTTTCAAACAGTGATGATATTAGTTGCATTTTAACGAGAATTAAAAGGAATCAAATTTTTATTCGAGTAAGGTGGCTTACAATGTTGCTGTAATAACGGTCGCTACTCTTTATGCTAGCTCTGTAACTTTAAAGTTCTTTAGCGTTAGCTAATAATGTTTTAGGCGTTAAATTGTTTAGTAAGAAAATTTTGGTCATTGCTGCCTGAATAAAATGATTTTAGGAGTTGATTTTAGCCACGCATCTAGGTGGTAAATATAATAAATGCATATAAATAGGCTCCTGAAACAAATGAGCCTAATGGCCTGTGTAGTGTAGTGCAGGCGGTTTAGTCGGTTTAAATTTGGCGTCACTGCGCTGCGTCACTGCCGCCTGACAACCGCGCGCGACGTGTAACGAGTTCTCCCCTTTAGCTTTAACTCACAGGCTTAATCTAATACAACGTTTAAAATATTATTTATATCTAATTTAAAATATTATTTATATCTACACTCTATTTCTGGAGTTTCAGTGAAATTTCTTATTATTTCAATTATTATCATCATTATTATTAATAGCAAGCAATGTATTTATTAACTATTATTATTATTAATAGCAAGCACGTATTTATTAACAAGCTATTATTTTTATTATTATAAATGGCAAAAACCTATTATGGTTATTTATAACTTATTATTATTATTGTTATTAATAGCAAACACCTATTTATTAACAAGCTATTATTATTATTAATAGCAAGCACGTATTTATTAACTATTATTATTATTGTTGTTATTAATAGCAAGCACCTATTTATTAACAAGCTATTATTATTAATAATAATAACAAGCACCTATTTATTATCCCATATGTAAAATCTCAATACTACAGTATATAAAGTTCATTACATCAATTATTATTATTATTATTATTATTAATAGCAAGCACCTATTTATTAACCCATATGTAAAATCTCAATACTACAGTATATAAAGTTCGTTACGCCAATGCATGTTAACTGATTGTACTTTTTCCTGCTTTTCCAGGCAATAAAAAGTGTAATGGATTCTTCACCAATACGGCAGCGTGTCCGAGAAGGGTAAGGTGTTCAGGAGTCCACATAGTGCCACATACGCTATACGGCCAAAAGGTTCTGGAAGGTTCACTCTTCTGGGAAGGCTTTCTACTATTTTTTGGAGTGTGGCCGTGGGGATTTGTGCTCATTCAGTCAGAGCATTAGTGCGATGAGGCAGTGATGATGTGTGAGGAGTTCTGGGGTTTATCATAAACGTGTTCAGAGAGGTCAAGTTCTTCCACAACAACCTTGGCAAACTGTGTCTTCATGGCACTGCCTTTGTGCACTGGGGTATTGTCATGATTCAGATGTTGTGGAAACCGTTTGGGGAAGAACCATATGGATGTAATGGACAGGTGTCTGCATACTTATGGCTCTATAGTGTAAGAGCATTCACTTGCATTTCTTTCTGAGATCAGGGTCTGAATCCTAACCAATAACTTGATGGTATTTAGGGATTGAGTGTAAAAGTTGTTAAGGTTTATTTAGATGAAATGCACTGTAAAATCACTCATCTGTTCAGGGTTAATCAGTGTTATTCAAGGGTTTTATCAAGGGATTCAGAGACTTCACCAAAACCTAATATTAAATGTGGCAAGATGATTTTTGGGGGTTCTTTACTATTAATTATGAAATAGTTTTCCTCAGACATTAATGACTGTTGAAGACCCTTGTTTTTATGTAATCAAATTATTTTTTTCTTATTCTAATGTCTTCTTTTAAGGCTTCTCTCTTGCTTCACAACATGGCCTCAAATCTAATTAAATTGTTTTATTGATTTGTTATGCAAATCCAAGCTTTTTTTTAAATACTGTGAGTGATAATGTAGTTTGGCAGACTTAAACTCAAGGCAGGAATTTTTTGCTGCATAAAACATCTGAAACATCTACACCTGGCAGTTAACACCTCACTCGTGTTTCTTTAATCTCCTGTGAGAATTAGCTGTGAGACCAGGCAGGAGACCGACTCTCCACTGCCTCCCATCTCTGAGCGCTTGGCGTATCTGAGGCCGTCTCGTGAGCTGCTGGAGTTTTACAGACAGAAAGTGGCTCAGTTTGATGCCGAACACGATGACCTGATGCAGCTGCTTGAGAAGTACAAGAGCACTACAGAGGACCAGGTAGCCCTTTACACTGAGAACCATGACTGTGTGTACACATTTCTGTGTCTTTGTATTCTCGCAACATGAGCCATAAAAGTTCTTTCTGTAGTGCACTATTCTGTTTAAACCTCTGTGTGTTCCTGTAGCACAAGCTGCAGTGGGAAGTGCGTCAGCGGGAAGAGGAGATAGCAGAGCTACAGAAGGCTCTGAGTGATATGCAGGTTTACCTCTTCCAGGAGCGAGAGCAGGCTCTTCGGCTGTATGCTGAGAACGACCGCCTTAAAATCAAGTGAGAATTTAGTTGTTTTTTTACATGATTCCTGTGGTTATGGAAACACTGGAAAGTCATAGAAAATGACAAAATAAGATTTTTCCTTGTTCCCAATATCATCATTACACTTAAAATGTGCCTGAAAAGAGTCCGAGTAATGAATCCCATAAATAAACTTCAGTGTTAAATTGTGTGAAGGTTTTTATATTTGCAGTGTTTTTTTTTTTTTTTTAAATGGAGGGTATATGGAAATATTTTGAAAATGTCAAAAAACCATGGCATATTTTTTTTGTAAAATATGTAGGGCAACTGAGTAATTAAATAATTTAATTACATGCATCAAGCACGTTCTTAAGAAGATTTGTACTAATTTTGGGCCTGGCTTTTCTTTGTCCTTTAAAAACGGTGTTGATTCTTTGTGGCATGGATTCCACAAGCCGCTGGAAACGCTCCTTTGAGATGGCTAAATTGTGGTCAGCAACAATACTCAAACAGTCTGTGGCATTTAAGAAATGATTAATTGGTATTACCGTTCCCAAAGTGTGCGAAGAAAACATTCCACACACCATTACACCACCTCCACCAGCCTAGATTGTTGACACAGTTCAGGTCAGGTCCATGGATTCATGCTGTTGGTGCCAAATTCTGACCCTACCATGAGCCAGGCTACATTTTTCCAGTCTTCAGGAGTTTTGGTGAGTCTGTGCCCCCTGCAGCCTCAGCTTTCTGTGCTTGTCTGAGAGACGTAGCACCTTCTGCTATTGTAGCTCAGCCACCACATAGGTTGATTTGTTATGCATTCTGACGTGCTTTTGTGCTCACCACATTTGTACAGAGCAGTTATTAGAGTTATCTACTATAGCCATTCTGTCAGCTTAAACTAGACTGCAGTTCTACATTGACTTCTCTCAACATTAAACTCTCACTAGTAAACTCCAGAGACTGTTGTGCATGTAAATCCCAGATCGGCAGTTACAGAAATACCCATACCAACCCCTGTCTTGCACCAACGAACATGCCGTGGTCAAAATCACTAAGATCACATTTTTCCCAATTTTGATGGTTGCTGTGAACGTTACGTGAAGCTACTGGCCCAAACTGCATCTTTTTAGGAACTAAGCTGCTGTCGCATGATTGGCTGATTTAGATAATTGAATGAATGAGTAAGTTTTGGCATGAGTAGAATTGGTGTTCCTAATAAAGTGCTATGTGAGTGTATATTGCACTTTTGATGTCATCATTTCAAAATGCTTTACATAAAACATTAAAATTTATGACGATTAAAGTAAAGGTAAATATAATAATTGACAAAATGGCTACTTTACAAAGCATAAACATACATGTAAATAAACTACATGTAAAAAGCTTAAAGTGACATTAAGTTTAATTAAAACATTACTCCTTATTGTATAAGTAATGTTGCTAAAGTGAAACGATTTAATATTCAGGTCTACTGTTATTGCCATCTAGAGAGCTGGAAGACCGGAAGAAGATTCAGCACCTTTTAGCCCTGGTGGGCCCCGATGCAGGCGAGATCACCTATTTTCACAGAGAGCCTCCACACAAGGTTAGAAGTTTGTTAGTAATTTTTTGATGACTTTTGATGCAGATGCATAATGATGATAAACATCTGTTTCCTGTGCAACATTTAATTAGGTCACTATTCCACAAAAGAAACTCCAACCCAGAAGCCAGGAGTATGGAAATGTAGCAAAACCAAGGCCTGGGTCATCTAAAGGTTTTTTTTTAGTTGTTGTTCTTTTATCGATTGTGTGTTGAGCGAAATTTGGTCTCTGTTCACCATTTGGATCTGTCTCCTCTAGATGGGGGTAAGAGACTATCCAAAAGTGGAGAAAATAAGGCAGACTCTGAGCAGTACAAGAAAGATAACCAGACACTTTTACTACAGGTGTGTATCAGAACCTTTTAATGTCTAGTTTTAAAATGGTAGTAGCTTATGGGAACCTGAAGAGACTTCAATCTTCCTCTCTGCTGTGTCAATTATGTGCTCAATAAAGAGCAGTCTAGCACACAGTGGAGTGAGTGACGGGGTGAGTTCAAAAACAGTGTTGGCTTCGTGATGACAGGAAGAGTGTTATGACTGTTTTGTTAGGTGGAGGCACTGCAAGCACAGCTGGAAGAGCAGACGCGCCTGGCTAAAGAGCAGGTGGAGTCTCTGCTGGAGGACAGAAGAATACACATGGAGGAGGGGCAGGTCCAGCATCAGAGAGACCAGGAGAGAGTCACTGCATTAACTGAGAAGTAGCTCCATCCTTCTAACAAGTCCTCAAACTTATTTTCTAATGATCTAAAGCTATAATGAAAATGACTTATCTATAACTTATAGTTATTATATTTGCTATAATTACTTACAGTATACACAAATGTTTCTCAGTCTGTTTTTGCTCATGTCCTCTTCAGACTCCAGCGCACACAGAACCTGCTCTATGAGAGCACTAGAGACTTTCTGCAGCTGAAGTTTGAAAGTCGAGCTCACGAGAAGAGCTGGATGATGGAGAAGGACAGGCTCCTGAGAGAGATGGACTCCTGTCAGGAAAGGCTAAGGGAGACGCACAGCTTCCAAGAGCAGCCCAGAGCCTTCACAACCTCGTTGCTACTCACCCAACCAACTCCAGCGAGCAGCCAGATGCATCGTGATGAAATCAGGGTCTATATTTTAAAGCTATTTTAACATGCTAATCACAACTGCGTAATAAATAACAATAATATGGACGATGAGGAATATGAAAACGGTATTGAAATGCTTCTTTGTTGTTTCTTCCACAGGCGCTACAAGAGGAGTTAAAGCAAGCCCATAAGCTAGCAGACATGTACAGAGAGCAGTGTGTAGGTCTGGAGACTGATCTGGCACAGATCCGAGAGGAGGGAGACGTAGGCCGTGAGATCTTCAAGGCAAGTAGACGAACGTAAAGGCACTTAAAGGTTAAAATAAATTGTAAGTGCTATATGTGTGATCTGATGTGTATATGTGGGTGTGTAGGAGCGCTCAGACAAAATTGCTAAGCGTCTCCAGTTAATGACTCAGCGTTATGAAGCTCTGGAAAAGAGGCGATCCATGGAGGTGGAAGGCTTCAAGACTGACATCAAACATTTGCGACAGAAACTCAAAGATGTGGAGAAGCAGCTCTTTAAGGTAATTAGCCAACGTAACTTGGGGAAATGATTACAAAATGTAACATTATATAACATTCCGATTATCATAAGGTGATGATGGGGTTCAAATCCCGATGATGTTACTGCAGGGATTGAAGGGAGAATAGTTATGTAAGGAATTAATTTAAACAGGCCATGCTGCTATAGGAAAATAATCCGTGCATGAGGCGTGTAATGTTGCCTGATGCAAAGCTGATTATTTTCCAAAAACAGCAAAATATTTTATTCCTTTTTTACCACAGCAATTTGTCAATAATGACATTTATTATTAATTATGTACAGAACAGCATGTCATATTTTTAATCATTTATAGTTATGTTTAATATTGAGGAAAGGCCACAAGATGCATCAGTTCCTGTTAGATAGACAGACAGATAGGTACTTTACTGTTCCCTGGGGGAAATTAAAGGAGCTAGGTGTTCCACATAGAAGAGCAAAATATAAAAAAAAAAAAAGGTATAGACGACAACAACAAAAAAGTGTACACGCACATGCGTGTGTGTACATAAACATACCTCATGTGAGAGTGAGAGTTATCTCATGGTACACATCATTCCCTCACCAGCCTTTTTTTTCTTTCTCTCCCTCTCTCCCCTCTTCTTTCTCATTAAAAAACAACTTACTTTGTTACTGAGAACTGGAAGGCAAAAAACATTTACATAGACCAGATCTCATGTACATGTAAACCGGGACACAATTCTTTCCTTTTTCAGGTGACTCTTAACGTGGGGCCAGATCAGGACCTGGCCATCCTGCATGAAGTTCGCCAGTCAAACACCCGCACCAAGAAAATCCAGGACGAATTAAAAAGCCTAAAAGCAAAGATATACGGACTGGAGAATGAACTGAGATTCAGCTGAATCTTAAAACATGGAAAATCTCCTGAATTTTTTTTTTATAGTCTTTTCAGTTCATCTTTATAAAATTTCACCATGGAAGTCACACTAGGGGTGAGTTTATCAGCTGTATTGATTACGATGGACTGTATTCTACATTGTATACACAAGACTGACATATGGACTGTAGCCATACAGAACAAAGGACGTGATTGTATGTGGTTTGTATTTTTTTTTTTTTTTTTTTTCATATCCAAATTTGACCAGCATTGGCAAAAATTTTGTATTGTGCGTTTTTCAGATTTATATTTTAATAATTTAATTTATTTTTGTTAATTGGTTTAATAAAAATGAAATGTTTCACAGGTAATTTTAGCCTTCTCATTCCTGGGCCAAAGTGCACTTTTATGCAATACAGTATCTCAGTTTATAGATCCATCAGTTAATGAGTTCACCAATACACAAGTGGGGCTGTTTTTGTTTAATTAAATTTCATTTTATGTTTCAGTTTTTAAAATGTGCCAATACTGAAATGCTTAGAATAAACACAAAAAACACAACACTGAAGCACTACCACAATGCCACATGATTCAACGCTATAATGAAGAGGAGACACTAGGACATATTCTAGTTTGTCTAAAAATATAAGACCATTAACAAAATAAACCAATTAAGTTTATCCTTAGAAATGAAAACAAATTTGACAAATGTATTGCACAAGAACACAGATTGTACCATTACAATTAATTGGCAATAATATTCATGGTAATAAAGCCAATGCTTCCAAAACAGCATGTACAAATATAAACTCGTATCCGTGTACATTTAAAATACCATTAAGTTGTAACAAGTGTAAAAATGTAGCAGCACTCTACATGTACCCATTAATTACATAACCGCTATAGCTTTCACTGACGCTTAATCCTTTTAAACGTTTTATTCTTGCTCCTGAGTATCTGAGGTACAAAGTGCATTGTCAATGCATCATAGATAAAAATAGTAATACAAATAAAATAGTGGAGTGTTAGTGTTTAGGCTTTGGCCTTTTTGCTGCTAGTGTACTATTACGTAGAATTTTTCTTGTAGCTTGTGGTGGTCCCTCTCTTTACCCCATATCCCTCTTTTTCCTGCCGTGCATACGCCTTCATTTCTGTAGGGTCTGTATTTGCAAGCCTTTACCCATTATTGATGCACAGAAGCAGAGGCAGTTCTTGCAGTGAGTGACACCAGTACCAATATTGTTGCCACTAATTCAATGAAGATTCACTACAGACATTCACTATCAACCACCAGAATTCTGTAAGGGGTGTTTTACATCACTAGGCCAATAACATTATAACTGTAAAAAATTAAGTGTTTTTTTCCTCTACACACAATTCACCTTTACTTAAAAATAATGACAGAGAATTTTTCAGTCATATTTATTGTGCTAAACTGAAATGTTTCAGATCATGTAGTTCTTTTTGAGTACCTCCAGGTACTGTTGGGTGGCCCTGCTCAGTGGGTCCTGTTGCTCCACGTTCAGATTTGAGTTGAGATTTTTCTGGGATCCGCAAGCAGAACCCACTGGAGACATTCGGGTTGAGGCATGGTCCAGCTCACTTGTGCCTGACAGGAAGAAACCAAGATAACAGATTTTTTTGCAGTGTTTAAGCCAAATCATTTTGGTTTCACAAACGGATTTGAGTTAGTTTCAAACATACAGTCATAACTGAATTATGATGTCATAGTGCAGTGATAGCGAAAGTGGACAACGTGCTTTGCTGTACATAAACGCAAATGCTCACCAAAGTCCAACTCCTTTGATATGTTTTTCTCCAGGTCAGACTGCATCTACATAGGACAGGAGGACAAAATAGATGATTACTGCATGTGCATCATTTATCTGCTGCTTTATTTTGCAGACCTCATAATGTAGGGCAAAAGTGCTGGCTGAAATTTTGGCTGCTGTAATATGTTTTAATAATGTTAAGAACAAACTTGTCACAACATTACAATATTATTATAATCTATGGACGAAGGGTCAAATGATTTCAAAATCGATTTAGTAGAAACTCAAATAAGGATTCATGCACGTTACTATGAAGTGAATGCATGTAATGGAAACAATATAGTAGCTTTGATGTTAATGCTCAATACAAAAGTGGAAAAAAAAACACTCAACAACTTTGTCAAGCATAACCGGCTAAGTTCAAATTAGTGAATGACTGATTTGAAAGCAATGTCATGCTTTTTTCAGCAGTGAGTACACCCAACTACACACCTGCTTATGTATCGGGCTGAAGAGAGGAGAGGTGAGAGACAGACTTTTGAGCTAGGAGCTGAAGAAGTAAGAAACAGAAGAGGTTATGCGTGTACAGTCTATAGGAAACGAGAAAACGAAGGAGTGACAGAAAAGAGAGGAAAAGTGGAAGAGCAGTGTTTAGTTGCTGATGTAGAAAAGAGTGGAATGTGGAGATGGCTGATATTTGATATCTGCCTAATATACACTCCTGATCGAAATCTTAAGACCAGCTAAAAAATTGGAAGAATTTGCATTTTGCACCACTGGATCTTAA